>JAEIFY010000028.1:0-15027 GCA_018904355.1 Drosophila sproati | reverse complement strand
AAAAATTTTAAAATTTTAAAAATAACGGCCATTTTCTCCGTTTTTTAAGGTTGCAGATGCATAAATTGTTGGCCGCGCTTTTTATACAAAATGGCGAAAAAAAATGAATTTTAAAATTTTAAAAATAACGGCCATTTTCTCCGTTTTTTAAGGTTGCAGATGCATAAATTGTTGGCCGCGCTTTTTATACAAAATGGCGAGAAAAAATGAATTTTAAAATTTTAAAAATAACGGCCATTTTCTCCGTTTTTTAAGGTTGCAGATGCATAAATTGTTGGCCGCGCTTTTTATACAAAATGGCGAGAAAAAATGAATTTTAAAATTTTGAAAATAACGGCCATTTTCTCCGTTTTTTAAGGTTGCAGATGCATAAATTGTTGGCCGCGCTTTTTATACAAAATGGCGAGAAAAAATGAATTTTAAAATTTTAAAAATAACGGCCATTTTCTCCGTTTTTTAAGGTTGCAGATGCATAAATTGTTGGCCGCGCTTTTTATACAAAATGGCGAGAAAAAATGAATTTTAAAATTTTAAAAATAACGGCCATTTTCTCCGTTTTTTAAGGTTGCAGATGCATAAATTGTTGGCCGCGCTTTTTATACAAAATGGCGAGAAAAAATGAATTTTAAAATTTTAAAAATAACGGCCATTTTCTCCGTTTTTTAAGGTTGCAGATGCATAAATTGTTGGCCGCGCTTTTTATACAAAATGGCGAGAAAAAATGAATTTTAAAATTTTAAAAATAACGGCCATTTTCTCCGTTTTTTAAGGTTGCAGATGCATAAATTGTTGGCCGCGCTTTTTATACAAAATGGCGAGAAAAAATGAATTTTAAAATTTTAAAAATAACGGCCATTTTCTCCGTTTTTTAAGGTTGCAGATGCATAAATTGTTGGCCGCGCTTTTTATACAAAATGGCGAGAAAAAATGAATTTTAAAATTTTAAAAATAACGGCCATTTTCTCCGTTTTTTAAGGTTGCAGATGCATAAATTGTTGGCCGCGCTTTTTATACAAAATGGCGAAAAAAAATGAATTTTAAAATTTTAAAAATAACGGCCATTTTCTCCGTTTTTTAAGGTTGCAGATGCATAAATTGTTGGCCGCGCTTTTTATACAAAATGGCGAGAAAAAATGAATTTTAAAATTTTAAAAATAACGGCCATTTTCTCCGTTTTTTAAGGTTGCAGATGCATAAATTGTTGGCCGCGCTTTTTATACAAAATGGCGAGAAAAAATGAATTTTAAAATTTTAAAAATAACGGCCATTTTCTCCGTTTTTTAAGGTTGCAGATGCATAAATTGTTGGCCGCGCTTTTTATACAAAATGGCGAGAAAAAATGAATTTTAAAATTTTAAAAATAACGGCCATTTTCTCCGTTTTTTAAGGTTGCAGATGCATAAATTGTTGGCCGCGCTTTTTATACAAAATGGCGAGAAAAAAATGAATTTTAAAATTTTAAAAATAACGGCCATTTTCTCCGTTTTTTAAGGTTGCAGATGCATAAATTGTTGGCCGCGCTTTTTATACAAAATGGCGAGAAAAAATGAATTTTAAAATTTTAAAAATAACGGCCATTTTCTCCGTTTTTTAAGGTTGCAGATGCATAAATTGTTGGCCGCGCTTTTTATACAAAATGGCGAGAAAAAATGAATTTTAAAATTTTAAAAATAACGGCCATTTTCTCCGTTTTTTAAGGTTGCAGATGCATAAATTGTTGGCCGCGCTTTTTATACAAAATGGCGAGAAAAAATGAATTTTAAAATTTTAAAAATAACGGCCATTTTTCTCCGTTTTTTAAGGTTGCAGATGCATAAATTTTTGGCCGCGCTTTTTATACAAAATGGCGAAAAATTTAAAAACGCCCATTTTCTCCTTTTTTAAGGTTGCAGATGCATAAATTGTTGGCCGCGCTTTTTATACAAAATGGCGAGAAAAAAATGAATTTTAAAATTTTAAAAATAACGGCCATTTTCTCCGTTTTTTAAGGTTGCAGATGCATAAATTGTTGGCCGCGCTTTTTATACAAAATGGCGAGAAAAAATGAATTTTAAAATTTTAAAAATAACGGCCATTTTCTCCGTTTTTTAAGGTTGCAGATGCATAAATTGTTGGCCGCGCTTTTTATACAAAATGGCGAGAAAAAATGAATTTTAAAATTTTAAAAATAACGGCCATTTTCTCCGTTTTTTAAGGTTGCAGATGCATAAATTGTTGGCCGCGCTTTTTATACAAAATGGCGAGAAAAAATGAATTTTAAAATTTTAAAAATAACGGCCATTTTCTCCGTTTTTTAAGGTTGCAGATGCATAAATTGTTGGCCGCGCTTTTTATACAAAATGGCGAGAAAAAATGAATTTTAAAATTTTAAAAATAACGGCCATTTTCTCCGTTTTTTAAGGTTGCAGATGCATAAATTGTTGGCCGCGCTTTTTATACAAAATGGCGAGAAAAAATGAATTTTAAAATTTTAAAAATAACGGCCATTTTCTCCGTTTTTTAAGGTTGCAGATGCATAAATTGTTGGCCGCGCTTTTTATACAAAATGGCGAGAAAAAATGAATTTTAAAATTTTAAAAATAACGGCCATTTTCTCCGTTTTTTAAGGTTGCAGATGCATAAATTGTTGGCCGCGCTTTTTATACAAAATGGCGAGAAAAAATGAATTTTAAAATTTTAAAAATAACGGCCATTTTCTCCGTTTTTTAAGGTTGCAGATGCATAAATTGTTGGCCGCGCTTTTTATACAAAATGGCGAGAAAAAATGAATTTTAAAATTTTAAAAATAACGGCCATTTTCTCCGTTTTTTAAGGTTGCAGATGCATAAATTGTTGGCCGCGCTTTTTATACAAAATGGCGAGAAAAAATGAATTTTAAAATTTTAAAAATAACGGCCATTTTCTCCGTTTTTTAAGGTTGCAGATGCATAAATTGTTGGCCGCGCTTTTTATACAAAATGGCGAGAAAAAATGAATTTTAAAATTTTAAAAATAACGGCCATTTTCTCCGTTTTTTAAGGTTGCAGATGCATAAATTGTTGGCCGCGCTTTTTATACAAAATGGCGAGAAAAAAATGAATTTTAAAATTTTAAAAATAACGGCCATTTTCTCCGTTTTTTAAGGTTGCAGATGCATAAATTGTTGGCCGCGCTTTTTATACAAAATGGCAAGAAAAAATGAATTTTAAAATTTTAAAAATAACGGCCATTTTCTCCGTTTTTTAAGGTTGCAGATGCATAAATTGTTGGCCGCGCTTTTTATACAAAATGGCGAGAAAAAATGAATTTTAAAATTTTAAAAATAACGGCCATTTTCTCCGTTTTTTAAGGTTGCAGATGCATAAATTGTTGGCCGCGCTTTTTATACAAAATGGCGAGAAAAAATGAATTTTAAAATTTTAAAAATAACGGCCATTTTCTCCGTTTTTTAAGGTTGCAGATGCATAAATTGTTGGCCGCGCTTTTTATACAAAATGGCGAGAAAAAATGAATTTTAAAATTTTAAAAATAACGGCCATTTTCTCCGTTTTTTAAGGTTGCAGATGCATAAATTGTTGGCCGCGCTTTTTATACAAAATGGCGAGAAAAAATGAATTTTAAAATTTTAAAAATAACAGCCATTTTCTCCGTTTTTTAAGGTTGCAGATGCATAAATTGTTGGCCGCGCTTTTTATACAAAATGGCGAGAAAAAATGAATTTTAAAATTTTAAAAATAACGGCCATTTTCTCCGTTTTTTAAGGTTGCAGATGCATAAATTGTTGGCCGCGCTTTTTATACAAAATGGCGAGAAAAAATGAATTTTAAAATTTTAAAAATAACGGCCATTTTCTCCGTTTTTTAAGGTTGCAGATGCATAAATTGTTGGCCGCGCTTTTTATACAAAATGGCGAGAAAAAATGAATTTTAAAATTTTAAAAATAACGGCCATTTTCTCCGTTTTTTAAGGTTGCAGATGCATAAATTGTTGGCCGCGCTTTTTATACAAAATGGCGAGAAAAAATGAATTTTAAAATTTTAAAAATAACGGCCATTTTCTCCGTTTTTTAAGGTTGCAGATGCATAAATTGTTGGCCGCGCTTTTTATACAAAATGGCAAGAAAAAATGAATTTTAAAATTTTAAAAATAACGGCCATTTTCTCCGTTTTTTAAGGTTGCAGATGCATAAATTTTTGGCCGCGCTTTTTATACAAAATGGCGAGAAAAAATGAATTTTAAAATTTTAAAAATAACGGCCATTTTCTCCGTTTTTTAAGGTTGCAGATGCATAAATTGTTGGCCGCGCTTTTTATACAAAATGGCGAGAAAAAATGAATTTTAAAATTTTAAAAATAACGGCCATTTTCTCCGTTTTTTAAGGTTGCAGATGCATAAATTGTTGGCCGCGCTTTTTATACAAAATGGCGAGAAAAAATGAATTTTAAAATTTTAAAAATAACGGCCATTTTCTCCGTTTTTTAAGGTTGCAGATGCATAAATTGTTGGCCGCGCTTTTTATACAAAATGGCGAGAAAAAATGAATTTTAAAATTTTAAAAATAACGGCCATTTTCTCCGTTTTTTAAGGTTGCAGATGCATAAATTGTTGGCCGCGCTTTTTATACAAAATGGCGAGAAAAAATGAATTTTAAAATTTTAAAAATAACGGCCATTTTCTCCGTTTTTTAGGTTGCAGATGCATAAATTGTTGGCCGCGCTTTTTATACAAAATGGCGAGAAAAAATGAATTTTAAAATTTTAAAAATAACGGCCATTTTCTCCGTTTTTTAAGGTTGCAGATGCATAAATTGTTGGCCGCGCTTTTTATACAAAATGGCGAGAAAAAAATGAATTTTAAAATTTTAAATAGGCCATTTTCCCTTTTTAAGGTTGCAGATGCATAAATTTTGGCCGCGCTTTTTATACAAAATGGCGAGAAAAAATGAATTTTAAAATTTTAAAAATAACGGCCATTTTCTCCGTTTTTTAAGGTTGCAGATGCATAAATTGTTGGCCGCGCTTTTTATACAAAATGGCGAGAAAAAATGAATTTTAAAATTTTAAAAATAACGGCCATTTTCTCCGTTTTTTAAGGTTGCAGATGCATAAATTGTTGGCCGCGCTTTTTATACAAAATGGCGAGAAAAAATGAATTTTAAAATTTTAAAAATAACGGCCATTTTCTCCGTTTTTTAAGGTTGCAGATGCATAAATTGTTGGCCGCGCTTTTTATACAAAATGGCGAGAAAAAATGAATTTTAAAATTTTAAAAATAACGGCCATTTTCTCCGTTTTTTAAGGTTGCAGATGCATAAATTGTTGGCCGCGCTTTTTATACAAAATGGCGAGAAAAAAATGAATTTTAAAATTTTAAAAATAACGGCCATTTTTCTCCGTTTTTTAAGGTTGCAGATGCATAAATTGTTGGCCGCGCTTTTTATACAAAATGGCGAGAAAAAATGAATTTTAAAATTTTAAAAATAACGGCCATTTTCTCCGTTTTTTAAGGTTGCAGATGCATAAATTGTTGGCCGCGCTTTTTATACAAAATGGCGAAAAAAATGAATTTTAAAATTTTAAAAATAACGGCCATTTTCTCCGTTTTTTAAGGTTGCAGATGCATAAATTGTTGGCCGCGCTTTTTATACAAAATGGCGAGAAAAAATGAATTTTAAAATTTTAAAAATAACGGCCATTTTCTCCGTTTTTTAAGGTTGCAGATACATAAATTGTTGGCCGCGCTTTTTATACAAAATGGCGAGAAAAAATGAATTTTAAAATTTTAAAAATAACGGCCATTTTCTCCGTTTTTTAAGGTTGAGGTGCATAAATTGTTGCCCTTTTATACAAAATGGCGAGAAAAAATGAATTTTAAAATTTTAAAAATAACGGCCATTTTCTCCGTTTTTTAAGGTTGCAGATGCATAAATTGTTGGCCGCGCTTTTTATACAAAATGGCGAGAAAAAATGAATTTTAAAATTTTAAAAATAACGGCCATTTTCTCCGTTTTTAAGGTTGCAGATGCATAAATTGTTGGCCGCGCTTTTTATACAAAATGGCGAGAAAAAATGAATTTTAAAATTTTAAAAATAACGGCCATTTTCTCCGTTTTTTAAGGTTGCAGATGCATAAATTTTTGGCCGCGCTTTTTATACAAAATGGCGAGAAAAAATGAATTTTAAAATTTTAAAAATAACGGCCATTTTCTCCGTTTTTTAAGGTTGCAGATGCATAAATTGTTGGCCGCGCTTTTTATACAAAATGGCGAGAAAAAATGAATTTTAAAATTTTAAAAATAACGGCCATTTTCTCCGTTTTTTAAGGTTGCAGATGCATAAATTGTTGGCCGCGCTTTTTATACAAAATGGCGAGAAAAAAATGAATTTTAAAATTTTAAAAATAACGGCCATTTTCTCCGTTTTTTAAGGTTGCAGATGCATAAATTTTGGCCGCGCTTTTATACAAAATGGCGAGAAAAAATGAATTTTAAAATTTTAAAAATAACGGCCATTTTCTCCGTTTTTTAAGGTTGCAGATGCATAAATTTTTGGCCGCGCTTTTTATACAAAATGGCGAGAAAAAATGAATTTTAAAATTTTAAAAATAACGGCCATTTTCTCCGTTTTTTAAGGTTGCAGATGCATAAATTTTGGCCGCGCTTTTTATACAAAATGGCGAGAAAAAATGAATTTTAAAATTTTAAAAATAACGGCCATTTTCTCCGTTTTTTAAGGTTGCAGATGCATAAATTGTTGGCCGCGCTTTTTATACAAAATGGCGAGAAAAAATGAATTTTAAAATTTTAAAAATAACGGCCATTTTCTCCGTTTTTTAAGGTTGCAGATGCATAAATTGTTGGCCGCGCTTTTATACAAAATGGCGAGAAAAAATGAATTTTAAAATTTTAAAAATAACGGCCATTTTCTCCGTTTTTTAAGGTTGCAGATGCATAAATTTTTGGCCGCGCTTTTATACAAAATGGCGAGAAAAAATGAATTTTAAAATTTTAAAAATAACGGCCATTTTCTCCGTTTTTTAAGGTTACAGATGCATAAATTTTTGGCCGCGCTTTTTATACAAAATGGCGAGAAAAAATGAATTTTAAAATTTTAAAAATAACGGCCATTTTCTCCGTTTTTTAAGGTTGCAGATGCGTAAATTTTTGGCCGCGCTTTTTATACAAAATGGCGAGAAAAAATGAATTTTAAAATTTTAAAAATAACAGCCATTTTCTCCGTTTTAAGGTTAAGATGCATAAATTGTTGGCCGCGCTTTTTATACAAAATGGCGAGAAAAAATGAATTTTAAAATTTTAAAAATAACGGCCATTTTCTCCGTTTTTTAAGGTTGCAGATGCATAAATTGTTGGCCGCGCTTTTTATACAAAATGGCGAGAAAAAAATGAATTTTAAAATTTTAAAAATAACGGCCATTTTCTCCGTTTTTTAAGGTTGCAGATGCATAAATTGTTGGCCGCGCTTTTTATACAAAATGGCGAGAAAAAATGAATTTTAAAATTTTAAAAATAACGGCCATTTTCTCCGTTTTTTAAGGTTGCAGATGCATAAATTGTTGGCCGCGCTTTTTATACAAAATGGCGAGAAAAAATGAATTTTAAAATTTTAAAAATAACGGCCATTTTCTCCGTTTTTTAAGGTTGCAGATGCATAAATTGTTGGCCGCGCTTTTTATACAAAATGGCGAGAAAAAATGAATTTTAAAATTTTAGAAATAACGGCCATTTTCTCCGTTTTTTAAGGTTGCAGATGCATAAATTTTTGGCCGCGCTTTTTATACAAAATGGCGAGAAAAAATGAATTTTAAAATTTTAAAAATAACGGCCATTTTCTCCGTTTTTTAAGGTTGCAGATGCATAAATTGTTGGCCGCGCTTTTTATACAAAATGGCGAGAAAAAATGAATTTTAAAATTTTAAAAATAACGGCCATTTTCTCCGTTTTTTAAGGTCGCAGATGCATAAATTGTTGGCCGCGCTTTTTATACAAAATGGCGAGAAAAAATGAATTTTAAAATTTTAAAAATAACAGCCATTTTCTCCGTTTTTTAAGGTTGCAGATGCATAAATTTTTGGCCGCGCTTTTTATACAAAATGGCGAGAAAAAATGAATTTTAAAATTTTAAAAATAACGGCCATTTTCTCCGTTTTTAAGGTTGCAGATGCATAAATTGTTGGCCGCGCTTTTTATACAAAATGGCGAGAAAAAATGAATTTTAAAATTTTAAAAATAACGGCCATTTTCTCCGTTTTTTAAGGTTGCAGATGCATAAATTGTTGGCCGCGCCTTTTATACAAAATGGCGAGAAAAAATGAATTTTAAAATTTTAAAAATAACGGCCATTTTCTCCGTTTTTTAAGGTTGCAGATGCATAAATTTTTGGCCGCGCTTTTTATACAAAATGGCAAGAAAAAATGAATTTTAAAATTTTAAAAATAACGGCCATTTTCTCCGTTTTTTTAAGGTTAGATGCATAAATTGTTGGCCGCGCTTTTTATACAAAATGGCGAGAAAAAATGAATTTTAAAATTTTAAAAATAACGGCCATTTTCTCCGTTTTTTGAGGTTGCAGATGCATAAATTTTTGGCCGCGCTTTTTATACAAAATGGCGAGAAAAAATGAATTTTAAAATTTTAAAAATAACGGCCATTTTCTCCGTTTTTTAAGGTTGCAGATGCATAAATTGTTGGCCGCGCTTTTTATACAAAATGGCAAGAAAAAATGAATTTTAAAATTTTAAAAATAACGGCCATTTTCTCCGTTTTTTGAGGTTGCAGATGCATAAATTGTTGGCCGCGCTTTTTATACAAAATGGCGAGAAAAAATGAATTTTAAAATTTTAAAAATAACGGCCATTTTCTCCGTTTTTTAAGGTTGGGGTTTGGGCAGATGCATAAGTTGTTCGCCGCGCTTTTTATACAAAATGGCAAGAAAAAATGAATTTTAAAATTTTAAAAATAACGGCCATTTTCTCCGTTTTTTAAGGTTGCAGATGCATAAATTGTTGGCCGCGCTTTTTATACAAAATGGCGAGAAAAAATGAACTTTAAAATTTTAAAAATAACGGCCATTTTCTCCGTTTTTTAAGGTTGCAGATGCATAAATTGTCGGCGCGCTTCTCATATAAATGGCGAGAAAAAATGAATTTTAAAATTTTAAAAATAACGGCCATTTTCTCCGCTTTTTAAGGTTTACACGCATAAATTGTTGGCCGCGATTTTTATACAAAATGGCGAGAAAAATGAATTTTAAAATTTTAAAAAAATAACTGCCATTTTCTCCGTTTTTTAAGTGTTGCAGACGCATAAGTTTTGCGTGCGATTTATATAAATGGCAATAAGAAAAAAATATTTTTAAAATTTTAAAAATAACGGCCATTTTCTCCGTTTTTTAAGGTTGCAGATGCATAAATTGTTGGCCGCGCTTTTTATACAAAATGCGAGCAAAATGAATTTTAAAATTTTAAAATAATGGCCATTTTTTCCGTTTTTTAAAGTTTGCAGATGCATACATTTTATGTTTTTCATGCAAAATGGCGAGAAAAGCTGAATTTTAAAATTTTAAAAATAACAGCCATTTTCTCTGTTTTTTAAGACTTAGATGCATAAAAATTTTTAAAAATAACGTCAATTTTTTCTGTTTTTTAAGAACTTTGCAGACGCATAAGTTTTGCTGTGCTTTTATACAAAATGGCAAGAAAAAATTATTTTTAAAATTTAAAAATAACGGCCATTTTCTTCGTTTTTTAAGAATTTGATGGCATAATATTTTTGCTGCCCTTTTTATACAAAATGGCGAGAAAAAATGAATTTTAAAATTTTAAAAATAACGGCTATTTTCTCCGTTTTTTAAGGTTGCAAGACCATAAAATTGTCGGCTGTGCTTCTCCATACAAAATGGCGATAATGAATTTTAAAGCTTTAAATAGCCATTTTTTTTGTTTTTTAGGTCTTATGCAGAAAATTGGCCGCGCTTTTTATACAAAATGGCGAGAAAAATGAATTTTAAAATTTTAAAGTAAAACTGCTATTTTTTGATCTTTCTAATATTTACTATAAAATTGTTGCTGTGCTTCCTATACAAAAGATGCGAGAGAAAATGCGTTCAAAATTTTGAAAATAACGGCTATTTTCTCCGTTTTTTAAGGTTGCAGATGCATAAATTGTTGGCCGCGCTTTTTATACAAAATGGCGAGAAAAAATGAATTTTAAAATTTTAAAAATAACGGCCATTTTTTTGTTTTTTAAGAATTTGCAGATGCATAATGGTTGCCGCGCTTTTTATACAAAATGGCGAGAAAAAATGAATTTTAAAATTTTAAAAATAACGCCCAATTCCTCCGTTTTTTAAGGTTGCAGATGCATAAATTGTTGGCCGCGCTTTTTATACAAAATGGCGAGAAAAAATGAATTTTAAAATTTTAAAAATAACAGCCATTTTCTCCGTTTTTTAAGGTTATATGCATAAAAAAATTTAGATGTATTTTCTCCGTTTTTTAAGGTTGCATGCATAAGTTTCGGCCGCGCTATCATACAAAATGGCAGAAAAAATCGTTTAAAATTTTAAAAATAACGGCCATTTTCTCCGTTTTTTAAGATCACTGCATAAAGTTGCTTTTTATACAAAATGTGAATGAATTAAATTTTAAAAATAATGGCCGTTTTTTTGTCTTCAAGGTTGCAGATGCATAAATTTTTGGCCGCGCTTTTTATGCAAAATGGCGAGAAAAAATGAATTTTAAAATTTTAAAAATAACGGCCATTTTCTCCGTTTTTTAAGGTTGCAGATGCATAAAATTTTTTAAATACTAATTTTCTCTGTTTTTTAGAACTTGCAGATGCATAAGTTTCGGTCGCGCTTTTTATACAAAATGGCGAGAAAAAATTAATTTTAAAATTTTAAAAATAACGGCCATTTTCTCCGTTTTTTAAGGTTGCAGATGCATACATTTTTGGCCGCGCTTTTTATACAAAATGGCGAGAAAAAATGAATTTTAAAATTTTAAAATAATGGTCATTTTTTTGCTCTTTAGGTCTTATGCATAAATTGTTGGCCGCGATTTTTATACAAAATGGCGAGAAAAAATGAATTTTAAAATTTTAAAAATAACGGCCATTTTCTCCGTTTTTTAAGGTTGCAGATGCATAAATTGTTGGCCGCGCTTTTTATACAAAATGGCGAGAAAAATGAATTTTAAAATTTTAAAAATAACGGCCATTTTCTCCGTTTTTTAAGGTTGCAGATGCATAAATTGTTGGGCGCTTTTTATACAAAAATGGCGAGAAAAATGAATTTTAAAATTTTAATGGCCATTTTCTCCGTTTTTTAAGGTTGCAGATGCATAAAAAAATTTAAAAATATGGGCATTTTCTCCGTTTTTTAAGAATTTGCAGATGCATAAGTTTCCGGCCGCGCTATTTATACAAAATGGCAAGAAAAAATGAATTTTAAAATTTTAAAAATAACGGCCATTTTCTCCGTTTTTTAAGGTTGCAGATGCATAAATTGTTGGCCGCGCTTTTTATACAAAATGGCGAGAAAAAATGAAGTTTAAAATTTTGAAAATAACGGCCATTTTCTCCGTTTTTTAAGGTTGCAGATGCATAAATTGTTGGCCGCGCTTTTATACAAAAATGGCGGAGAAAAATGAATTTTAAAATTTTAAAAATAACGGCCATTTTCTCCGTTTTTTAAGGTTGCAGATGCATAAATTGTTGGCCGCGCTTTTTATACAAAATGGCGAGAAAAGATGAATTTTAAAATTTTAAAATACTTGTCATTTTCTCCGTTTTTTAGGGTTGCAGATGCATAAGTTTCGTAACTATTCATATAAAATGGGAGAAAAGCTGTTTTAAAGTTTAAAAATAACGGCCATTTTCTCTGTTTTTTAAGGTTGCAGTATGCATAAAATTGTTGGCCGCGCTTTTATACAAAATGGCGAGAAAAAATGAATTTTAAAATTTTAAAAATAACGGCCATTTTCTCCGTTTTTTAAGGTTGCAGATGCATAAATTGTTGGCCGCGCTTTTTATGCAAAATGGCGAGAAAAAATGAATTTTAAAATTTTAAAATAACGGCCATTTTCTCCGTTTTTTAAGGTTGCAGATGCATAAAAGTTTTAAAAATAACGTCAATTTTTCTTGTTTTTTAAGGTTGCATGCATAAGCTTTCGGCCGCGCTTTTTATACAAATGGCAAGAAAAAATTATTTTTTAAATTTTAAAAATAACGGCCATTTTCTCTGTTTTTTAAGGTTGCAGATGATATAATTTTTGGCCGCCCTTTTTATACAAAATGGCGAGAAAAAATGAATTTTAAAATTTTAAAAATAACGGCCATTTTCTCTGTTTTTTAAGGTTGCAGAACCATAAATTGTTGGCTGCGCTTTTATACAAAAATGCGGATAAAATGAATTTTAAAATTTTAAAAATAACAGCCATTTTTTCGTTTTTTAAGATTTGCATAGCTATAAATGCGCGCTGCTTTTATACAAAAATGGCGAGAAAAATGAATTTTAAAATTTTAAAAATAACAGCCATTTTCTCTGTTTTTTAGAATTTGCAGACCATAGATGTTGCTGTGCTTTTATACAAAATGGCGAGAAAAAATGAATTTTAAAATTTTAAAAATAACGGCCATTTTCTCCGTTTTTTAAGGTTGAAGATGCATACATTTTTGGCCCCGCTTTTTATACAAAATGGCGAGAAAAAATGAATTTTAAAATTTTAAAAATAACGGCCATTTTCTCCGTTTTTTAAGGTTGCAAGACTATAATTGTCGCTGTGCTTTTTATACAAAATGGCGAGAAAAAAATGAATTTTAAAATTTTAAAAATAACGGCCATTTTCTCCGTTTTTTGAGGTTGCAGATGTATTATTGGTCGGTGCGCTTTCATAAAATGGCGAGAAAAAATGAATTTTAAAATTTTAAAAATAACAGCCATTTTTCCGTTTTTTAAGATTATAACTATAAAAAAATTTAAAAGTATGCAATTTTCTCTGTTTTTTAAGGTTGCAGACGTATAAGTTTCGGCCGCGCTATTTATACAAAATGGCAAGAAAAAATCGTTTAAAATTTTAAAAATAACGGCCATTTTCTCCGTTTTTTAAGGTTGCAGATGCATAAATTGTTGGCCGCGCTTTTTATACAAAATGGCGAGAAAAAATGGAAATTTTAAAATTTTAAAAATAACGGCCATTTTCTCTGTTTTTTAAGAATTGCATGATAACATTTTTGGCCGCGCTTTTTATGCAAGCGAGAACGCAACTTTAAAATTCTAAATAACAGCCATTTTTTCGCTCTTTAAGTACTTACTGCATAAAATTTTTTAAAAATAATGGCCATTTTTCTTTGTTTTTTGAGGTTGAGATGCATTATTGTTGCTGCGCTTTTTATACAAAATGGCGAGAAAAAATGAATTTTAAAATTTTAAAAATAACAGCCATTTTCTCCGTTTTTTAAGGCTCTAATGCATAAAAAAATTTAAAAATAACGGTAATTTTCTCCGTTTTTTAAGGTTGCAGATGCATAAGTTTCGCCTATTTATACAAAATGGCAAGAAAAAATTATTTTTAAAATTTTAAAAATAATGGCCATTTTTTTATGTTTTTTAAGGTTGCATGGCATAAGTTCTCGGCCGCGCTTTTTATACAAAATGGCAAGAAAAAATTATTTTTAAAATTTTAAAAATAACGGCCATTTTCTCCGTTTTTTAAGGTTGCAGATGCATACATTTTTGGCCGCCCTTTTTATACAAAATGGCGAGAAAAAATGAATTTTAAAATTTTAAAAATAATGGCCATTTTCTCCGTTTTTTAAGGTTGCAGATGCATAAATTGTTGGCCGCGCTTTTTATACAAAATGGCGAGAAAAAATGAATTTTAAAATTTTAAAAATAACGGCTATTTTTTCGTCTTTAAGGTTGCAGATGCATAAATTGTTGGCCGCGCTTTTTATACAAAATGGCGAGAAAAAATGAATTTTAAAATTTTAAAAATAACGGCCATTTTCTCCGTTTTTTAAGGTTGCAGATGCATTAATTGTTGGCCGCGCTTTTTATACAAAATGGCGAGAAAAAATGAATTTTAAAATTTTAAAAATAACGGCCATTTTCTCCGTTTTTTAAGGTTGCAGATGCATAAGTTGTTGGCCGCGCTTTTTATACAAAATGGCAAGAAAAAATTATTTTTAAAATTTTAAAAATAACGGCCATTTTCTCCGTTTTTTAAGGTTGCAGATGCATAAATTGTTGGCCGCGCTTTTTATACAAAATGGCGAGAAAAAATGAAGTTTAAAATTTTGAAAATAATGGCCATTTTCTCCGTTTTTTAAGGTTGCAGATGCATAAATTGTTGGCTGTGCTTTTATACAAAACGAGAAAAATGAATTTTAAAATTTTGGAAAATAATGGCCATTTTCTCCGTTTTTTAGAATTGCAGACGCAACACTTCCGCTGCCCTTTTATACAAAATGGCGAGAAAAAATGAATTTTAAAATTTTAAAAATAACGGCCATTTTCTCCGTTTTTTAAGGTTGCAGATGCATAAATTGTTGGCCGCGATTTTTATACAAAATGGCGAGAAAAAATGAATTTTAAAATTTTAAAAAATAATGGCCACTTTTCTCCGTTTTTTAAGGTTGCATGTATAAAATTGTTGGCCTGCTTTTTCACACAAATGGCGAGAAAAATGAATTTTAAAATTTTAAAAATAATGGCCATTTTTCTCCGTTTTTTAGGTTGCAGATGCATTAATTGTTGGCCGTGCTTTTTATACAAAATGGCGAGAAAAATGAATTTTAAAATTTTAAAATAACAGCCATTTTTTTGTTTTTTAAGGTTGCAAGACCATAAAAAAATTTAAAATATGTAATTTTTCGTTTTTTAAGGTTGTAGATGCATAAGTTTCGCTGCGCTATTTATACAAAAATGCAAATAAAAAATTATTTTTAAAATTTTAAAAATAATGGCCATTTTTTCGTTTTTTAAGGTTGCAGATGCATAAATTGTTGGCTGTGCTTTTTAAGTTCAAAAT
>JAEIFY010000027.1:0-93301 GCA_018904355.1 Drosophila sproati | reverse complement strand
GGCGAGAAAAAATGAATTTTAAAATTTTAAAAATAACGGCCATTTTCTCCGTTTTTTAAGGTTGCAGATGCATAAATTGTTGGCCGCGCTTTAATACAGAATGGCGAGAAAAATGAATTTTAAAATTTTGAAAATAACAGCCATTTTCTCCGTTTTTTAAGGTTGCAGATGCATAAATTGTTGGCCGCGCTTTTTATACAAAATGGCGAGAAAAATGAATTTTAAAATTTTGAAAATAACGGCCATTTTCTCCGTTTTTTAAGGTTGCAGATGCATAAATTGTTGGCCGCGCTTTCTATACAAATGGCGAGAAAAAATGAATTTTAAAATTTTAAAAATAACGTCCATTTTCTCCGTTTTTTAAGGTTGCAGATGCATAAATTGTTGGCCGCGCTTTTTATACAAAATGGCGAGAAAAAATGAATTTTAAAATTTTAAAAATAACGGCCATTTTCTCCGTTTTTTAAGGTTGCAGATGCATAAATTGTTGGCCGCGCTTTTTATACAAAATGGCGAGAAAAAATGAATTTTAAAATTTTAAATAACTGCCATTTTCTCCGTTTTTTAAGGTTGCAGATGCATAAATTGTTGGCCGCGCTTTTTATACAAAATGGCGAGAAAAAATGGGCTTTAATATTTCAGAGTATCGCCATTTTTTCTGTTTTCCAAATACCCTTAGATGCATAAATTGTTGGCTGTGTTTTTCCATACAATGGCGAGAAAATGAATTTTAAAAATTCAACTTATCTTTTTTGTTTTTTAATCTTTATATCGTTAGCCGCGCTTTTTATAAATGGCGATTAAAAATGAATTCTAAAATTTTAAATAATGGCTATTTTCTCGTCTTTGAAGGCTTTGCAGACTATATTCTTGGCCGCGCTTTTATACAAAATGGCGAGAAAAAATTACTTTTTAAAATTTTAAAAATAACGTAAATTTTCTCCGTTTTTTAAGGTTGCAGATGCATAAATTGTTGGCCGCGCTTTTTATACAAAATGGCGAGAAAAAATGAATTTTAAAATTTTAAAAAGTAGCCATTTTTTCGTCTTCAAGATTTATGTATAAATTTTTGGCTGCGCTTTTATAAAAAATGGCGAGAAAAACGAATTTTAAAATTTTAAAGACTGGCCATTTTCTCCGTTTTTTAAGGTTGCAGATGCATAAATTGTTGGCCGCGCTTTTTATACAAAATGGCGAGAAAAAATGAATTTTAAAATTTTAAAAATAACGGCCATTTTCTCCGTTTTTTAAGGTTGCAGATGCATAAATTGTTGGCCGCGCTTTTTATACAAAATGGCGAGAAAAAATGAATTTTAAAATTTGAAAAATAACGGCCATTTTCTCCGTTTTTTAAGGTTGCAGATGCATAAATTGTTGGCCGCGCTTTTTATACAAAATGGCGAGAAAAAATGAATTTTAAAATTTTAAAAATAACGGCAATTTTCTCCGTTTTTTAAGGTTGCAGATGCATAAATTGTTGGCCGCGCTTTTTATACAAAATGGCGAGAAAAAATGAATTTTAAAATTTTAAAAATAACGGCCATTTTCTCCGTTTTTTAAGGTTGCAGATGCATAAATTTTTGGCCGCGCTTTTTATACAAAATGGCGAAAAAAAATGAATTTTAAAATTTTGAAAATAACGGCCATTTTCTCCGTTTTTTAAGGTTGCACATGCATAAATTGTTGGCCGCGCTTTTTATACAAAATGGCGAGAAAAAATGAATTTTAAAATTTTGAAAATAACGGCCATTTTCTCCGTTTTTTAAGGTTGCAGATGCATAAATTGTTGGCCGCGCTTTTTATACAAAATGGCGAGAAAAAACGAATTTTAAAATTTTAAAAATAACGGCCATTTTCTCCGTTTTTTAAGGTTGCAGATGCATAAATTCTTGGCCGCGCTTTTTATACAAAATGGCGAGAAAAAATGAATTTTAAAATTTTGAAAATAACGGCCATTTTCTCCGTTTTTTAAGGTTGCAGATGCATAAATTGTTGGCCGCGCTTTTTATACAAAATGGCGAGAAAAACTGAATTTTAAAATTTTAAAAATAACGGCCATTTTTTCCGTTTTTTAAGGTTGCAGATGCATAAATTGTTGGCCGCGCTTTTTATACAAAATGGCGAGAAAAAATGAATTTTAAAATTTTAAAAATAACGGCCATTTTCTCCGTTTTTTAAGGTTGCAGAGGCGTAAATTGTTGGCCGCGCTTTTTATACAAAATGGCGAGAAAAAATGAATTTTAAAATTTTAAAATAACGGTCATTTTCTCCGTTTTTTAAGGTTGCAGATGCATAAATTTTTGGCCGCGCTTTTTATACAAAATGGCGAGAAAAAATGAATTTTAAAATTTTAAAAATAACGGCCATTTTCTCCGTTTTTTAAGGTTGCAGATGCATAAATTGTTGGCCGCGCTTTTCATACAAAATGGCGAGAAAAAATGAATTTTAAAATTTTAAAAATAGCGGCCATTTTCTCCGTTTTTTAAGGTTGCAGATGCATAAATTGTTGGCCGCGCTTTTTATACAAAATGGCGAGAAAAAATGAATTTTAAAATTTTAAAAATAACGGCCATTTTCTCCGTTTTTTAAGGTTGCAGATGCATAAATTGTTGGCCGTGCTTTTTATACAAAATGGCGAGAAAAAATGAATTTTAAAATTTTAAAAATAACGGCCATTTTCTCCGTTTTTTAAGGTTGCAGATGCATAAATTTTTGGCCGCGCTTTTCATACAAAATGGCGAGAAAAAATGAATTTTAAAATTTTAAAAATAACGGCCATTTTCTCCGTTTTTTAAGGTTGCAGATGCATAAATTGTTGGCCGCGCTTTTTATACAAAATGGCGAGAAAAAACGAATTTTAAAATTTTAAAAATAACGGCCATTTTCTCCGTTTTTTAAGGTTGCAGATGCATAAATTGTTGGCTGTGCTTTTTTACAAAAGGCGAGAAAAAATGAATTTTAAAATTTTAAAATAACGGCCATTTTCTCCGTTTTTTAAGGTTGCAGATGCATAAATTTTTGGCCGCGCTTTTTATACAAAATGGCGAGAAAAAATGAATTTTAAAATTTTAAAAATAACGGCCATTTTCTCCGTTTTTTAAGGTTGCAGATGCATAAATTGTTGGCTGCGCTTTTTATACAAAATGGCGAGAAAAAATGAATTTTAAAATTTTAAAAATAACGGCCATTTTCTCCGTTTTTTAAGGTTGCAGATGCATAAATTGTTGGCTGCGCTTTTTATACAAAATGGCGAGAAAAAATGAATTTTAAAATTTTAAAAATAACGGCCATTTTCTCCGTTTTTTAAGGTTGCAGATGCATAAATTGTTGGCCGCGCTTTTTATACAAAATGGCGAGAAAAAAGAATTTTAAAATTTTAAAATAACGGCCATTTTCTCCGTTTTTTAAGGTTGCAGACGCATAAATTGTTGGCGCGCTTTTATACAAAATGGCGAGAAAAAATGAATTTTAAAATTTTAAAAATAACGGCCATTTTCTCCGTTTTTTAAGGTTGCAGATGCATAAATTGTTGGCCGCGCTTTTTATACAAAATGGCGAGAAAAAATGAATTTTAAAATTTTAAAAATAACGGCCATTTTCTCCGTTTTTTAAGGTTGCAGATGCATAAATTGTTGGCCGCGCTTTTATACAAAATGGCGAGAAAAAATGAATTTTAAAATT
The DNA here is from genome assembly GCA_018904355.1 of Drosophila sproati. Classification (NCBI taxonomy): domain Eukaryota; kingdom Metazoa; phylum Arthropoda; class Insecta; order Diptera; family Drosophilidae; genus Drosophila; species Drosophila sproati. Next base: position 89,620 of record JAEIFY010000027.1, on the reverse strand, counting down.
TTAAAAATAACGGCCATTTTCTCCGTTTTTTAAGGTTGCAGATGCATAAATTGTTGGCCGCGCTTTTTATACAAAATGGCGAGAAAAAATGAATTTTAAAATTTTAAAAATAACGGCCATTTTCTCCGTTTTTTAAGGTTGCAGATGCATAAATTGTTGGCCGCGCTTTTTATACAAAATGGCGAGAAAAAATGAATTTTAAAATTTTAAAAATAACGGCCATTTTCTCCGTTTTTTAAGGTTGCAGATGCATAAATTTTTGGCCGCGCTTTTATACAAAATGGCGAGAAAAAATGAATTTTAAAATTTTAAAAATAACGGCCATTTTCTCCGTTTTTTAAGGTTGCAGATGCATAAATTGTTGGCCGCGCTTTTTATACAAAATGGCGAGAAAAAATGAATTTTAAAATTTTGAAAATAACGGCCATTTTCTCCGTTTTTTAAGGTTGCAGATGCATAAATTGTTGGCCGCGCTTTTTATACAAAATGGCGAGAAAAAATGAATTTTAAAATTTTAAAAATAACGGCCATTTTCTCCGTTTTTTAAGGTTGCAGATGCATAAATTGTTGGCGTGCTTTTTATACAAAATGGCGAGAAAAAATGAATTTTAAAATTTTAAAAATAACGGCCATTTTCTCCGTTTTTTAAGGTTGCAGATGCATAAATTGTTGGCCGCGCTTTTTATACAAAATGGCGAGAAAAAATGAATTTTAAAATTTTAAAAATAACGGCCATTTTCTCCGTTTTTTAAGGTTGCAGATGCATAAATTTTTGGCCGTGCTTTTTATACAAAATGGCGAGAAAAAATGAATTTTAAAATTTTAAAAATAACGGCCATTTTCTCCGTTTTTTAAGGTTGCAGATGCATAAATTGTTGGCCGCGCTTTTTATACAAAATGGCGAGAAAAAACGAATTTTAAAATTTTAAAAATAACGGCCATTTTCTCCGTTTTTTAAGGTTGCAGATGCATAAATTGTTGGCCGCGCTTTTTATACAAAATGGCGAGAAAAAATGAATTTTAAAATTTTAAAAATAACGGCCATTTTCTCCGTTTTTTAAGGTTGCAGATGCATAAATTGTTGGCCGCGCTTTTATACAAAATGGCGAGAAAAAATGAATTTTAAAATTTTAAAAATAACGGCCATTTTCTCCGTTTTTTAAGGTTGCAGGCATATTTTTGGCCGCGCTTTTTATACAAAATGGCGAGAAAAAATGAATTTTAAAATTTTAAAAATAACGGCCATTTTCTCCGTTTTTTAAGGTTGCAGATGCATAAATTGTTGGCCGCGCTTTTTATACAAAATGGCGAGAAAAAATGAATTTTAAAATTTTAAAAATAACGGCCATTTTCTCCGTTTTTTAAGGTTGCAGATGCATAAATTGTTGGCCGCGCTTTTTATACAAAATGGCGAGAAAAAATGAATTTTAAAATTTTAAAAATAACGGCCATTTTCTCCGTTTTTTAAGGTTGCAGATGCATAAATTGTTGGCCGCGCTTTTTATACAAAATGGCGAGAAAAAATGAATTTTAAAATTTTAAAAATAACGGCCATTTTCTCCGTTTTTTAAGGTTGCAGATGCATAAATTGTTGGCCGTGCTTTTTATACAAAATGGCGAGAAAAAATGAATTTTAAAATTTTAAAAATAACGGCCATTTTCTCCGTTTTTTAAGGTTGCAGATGCATAAATTGTTGGCCGCGCTTTTTATACAAAATGGCGAGAAAAAATGAATTTTAAAATTTTAAAAATAACGGCCATTTTCTCCGTTTTTTAAGGTTGCAGATGCATAAATTGTTGGCCGCGCTTTTTATACAAAATGGCGAGAAAAAATGAATTTTAAAATTTTAAAAATAACGGCCATTTTCTCCGTTTTTTAAGGTTGCAGATGCATAAATTTTTGGCCGCGCTTTTTATACAAAATGGCGAGAAAAAATGAATTTTAAAATTTTAAAAATAACGGCCATTTTCTCCGTTTTTTAAGGTTGCAGATGCATAAATTGTTGGCCGCGCTTTTTATACAAAATGGCGAGAAAAAATGAATTTTAAAATTTCAAAAATAACGGCCATTTTCTCCGTTTTTTAAGGTTGCAGATGCATAAATTGTTGGCCGCGCTTTTTATACAAAATGGCGAGAAAAAATGAATTTTAAAATTTTAAAAATAACGGCCATTTTCTCCGTTTTTTAAGGTTGCAGATGCATAAATTGTTGGCCGCGCTTTTTATACAAAATGGCGAGAAAAAATGAATTTTAAAATTTTAAAAATAACGGCCATTTTCTCCGTTTTTTAAGGTTGCAGATGCATAAAATTGTTGGCCGCGCTTTTTATACAAAATGGCGAGAAAAAATGAATTTTAAAATTTCAAAAATAACGGCCATTTTCTCCGTTTTTTAAGGTTGCAGATGCATAAATTGTTGGCCGCGCTTTTTATACAAAATGGCGAGAAAAAATGAATTTTAAAATTTTAAAAATAACGGCCATTTTCTCCGTTTTTTAAGGTTGCAGATGCATAAATTGTTGGCCGCGCTTTTTATACAAAATGGCGAGAAAAAATGAATTTTAAAATTTTAAAAATAACGGCCATTTTCTCCGTTTTTTAAGGTTGCAGATGCATAAATTGTTGGCCGCGCTTTTTATACAAAATGGCGAGAAAAAATGAATTTTAAAATTTTAAAAATAACGGCCATTTTCTCCGTTTTTTAAGGTTGCAGATGCATAAATTGTTGGCTGCGCTTTTTATACAAAATGGCGAGAAAAAATGAATTTTAAAATTTTGAAAATAACGGCCATTTTCTCCGTTTTTTAAGGTTGCAGATGCATAAATTGTTGGCCGCGCTTTTTATACAAAATGGCGAGAAAAAATGAATTTTAAAATTTTAAAAATAACGGCCATTTTCTCCGTTTTTTAAGGTTGCAGATGCATAAATTTTTGGCCGCGCTTTTTATACAAAATGGCGAGAAAAAATGAATTTTAAAATTTTAAAAATAACGGCCATTTTCTCCGTTTTTTAAGGTTGCAGATGCATAAATTGTTGGCCGCGCTTTTTATACAAAATGGCGAGAAAAAATGAATTTTAAAATTTTAAAAATAACGGCCATTTTCTCCGTTTTTTAAGGTTGCAGATGCATAAATTGTTGGCCGCGCTTTTTATACAAAATGGCGAGAAAAAATGAATTTTAAAATTTTAAAAATAACGGCCATTTTCTCCGTTTTTTAAGGTTGCAGATGCATAAATTGTTGGCCGCGCTTTTATACAAAATGGCGAGAAAAAAGAATTTTAAAATTTTAAAAATAACGGCCATTTTCTCCGTTTTTTAAGGTTGCAGATGCATAAATTGTTGGCCGCGCTTTTTATACAAAATGGCGAGAAAAAATGAATTTTAAAATTTTAAAAATAACGGCCATTTTCTCCGTTTTTTAAGGTTGCAGATGCATAAATTGTTGGCCGCGCTTTTTATACAAAATGGCGAGAAAAAATGAATTTTAAAATTTTAAAAATAACGGCCATTTTCTCCGTTTTTTAAGGTTGCAGATGCATAAATTTGTTGGCCGCGCTTTTTATACAAAATGGCGAGAAAAAATGAATTTTAAAATTTTAAAAATAACGGCCATTTTCTCCGTTTTTTAAGGTTGCAGATGCATAAATTGTTGGCCGCGCTTTTTATACAAAATGGCGAGAAAAAATGAATTTTAAAATTTTAAAAATAACGGCCATTTTCTCCGTTTTTTAAGGTTGCAGATGCATAAATTGTTGGCCGCGCTTTTTATACAAAATGGCGAGAAAAAATGAATTTTAAAATTTTAAAAATAACGGCCATTTTCTCCGTTTTTTAAGGTTGCAGATGCATAAATTGTTGGCCGCGCTTTTTATACAAAATGGCGAGAAAAAATGAATTTTAAAATTTTAAAAATAACGGCCATTTTCTCCGTTTTTTAAGGTTGCAGATGCATAAATTGTTGGGCTCTTTTTATACAAAATGGGGGTTTTTTTTACAAAATGGCGAGAAAAAATGAATTTTAAAATTTTAAAAATAACGGCCATTTTCTCCGTTTTTTAAGGTTGCAGATGCATAAATTGTTGGCCGCGCTTTTTATACAAAATGGCGAGAAAAAATGAATTTTAAAATTTTAAAAATAACGGCCATTTTCTCCGTTTTTTAAGGTTGCAGATGCATAAATTGTTGGCCGCGCTTTTTATACAAAATGGCGAGAAAAAATGAATTTTAAAATTTTAAAAATAACGGCCATTTTCTCCGTTTTTTAAGGTTGCAGATGCATAAATTGTTGGCCGCGCTTTTATACAAAATGGCGAGAAAAAATGAATTTTAAAATTTTAAAAATAACGGCCATTTTCTCCGTTTTTTAAGGTTGCAGATGCTTAAATTGTTGGCCGCGCTTTTATACAAAATGGCGAGAAAAAATGAATTTTAAAATTTTAAAAATAACGGCCATTTTCTCCGTTTTTTAAGGTTGCAGATGCTTAAATTGTTGGCCGCGCTTTAATACAAAATGGCGAGAAATTGTTGGCCGCGCTTTTTATACAAAATGGCGAGAAAAAATGAATTTTAAAATTTTAAAATATACGGCCATTTTCTCCGTTTTTTAAGGTTGCAGATGCATAAATTGTTGGCCGCGCTTTTTATACAAAATGGCGAGAAAAAATGAATTTTAAAATTTTAAAAATAACGGCCATTTTCTCCGTTTTTTAAGGTTGCAGATGCATAAATTGTTGGCCGCGCTTTTTATACAAAATGGCGAGAAAAAATGAATTTTAAAATTTTAAAAATAACGGCCATTTTCTCCGTTTTTTAAGGTTGCAGATGCATAAATTGTTGGCCGCGCTTTTTATACAAAATGGCGAGAAAAAATGAATTTTAAAATTTTAAAAATAACGGCCATTTTCTCCGTTTTTTAAGGTTGCAGATGCATAAATTGTTGGCCGCGCTTTTTATACAAAATGGCGAGAAAAAATGAATTTTAAAATTTTAAAAATAACGGCCATTTTCTCCGTTTTTTAAGGTTGCAGATGCATAAATTGTTGGCCGCGCTTTTTATACAAAATGGCGAGAAAAAATGAATTTTAAAATTTTAAAAATAACGGCCATTTTCTCCGTTTTTTAAGGTTGCAGATGCATAAATTGTTGGCCGCGCTTTTTATACAAAATGGCGAGAAAAAATGAATTTTAAAATTTTAAAAATAACGGCCATTTTCTCCGTTTTTTAAGGTTGCAGATGCATAAATTGTTGGCCGCGCTTTTTATACAAAATGGCGAGAAAAAATGAATTTTAAAATTTTAAAAATAACGGCCATTTTCTCCGTTTTTTAAGGTTGCAGATGCATAAATTGTTGGCCGCGCTTTTTATACAAAATGGCGAGAAAAAATGAATTTTAAAATTTTAAAAATAACGGCCATTTTCTCCGTTTTTTAAGGTTGCAGATGCATAAATTGTTGGCCGCGCTTTTTATACAAAATGGCGAGAAAAAATGAATTTTAAAATTTTAAAAATAACGGCCATTTTCTCCGTTTTTTAAGGTTGCAGATGCATAAATTGTTGGCCGCGCTTTTTATACAAAATGGCGAGAAAAAATGAATTTTAAAATTTTAAAAATAACGGCCATTTTCTCCGTTTTTTAAGGTTGCAGATGCATAAATTGTTGGCCGCGCTTTTTATACAAAATGGCGAGAAAAAATGAATTTTAAAATTTTAAAAATAACGGCCATTTTCTCCGTTTTTTAAGGTTGCAGATGCATAAATTGTTGGCCGCGCTTTTTATACAAAATGGCGAGAAAAAATGAATTTTAAAATTTTAAAAATAACGGCCATTTTCTCCGTTTTTAGATAAGGTTTGTTGGCTGCGATGCATAAATTTTTGGCCGCCTTCTTTTTTTGGGAATGCATAAATGGCGTTTTTAAATGGCGAGAAAAAATGAATTTTAAAATTTTAAAAATAACGGCCATTTTCTCCGTTTTTTAAGGTTGCAGATGCATAAATTGTTGGCCGCGCTTTTTATACAAAATGGCGAGAAAAAATGAATTTTAAAATTTTAAAAATAACGGCCATTTTCTCCGTTTTTTAAGGTTGCAGATGCATAAATTGTTGGCCGCGCTTTTTATACAAAATGGCGAGAAAAAATGAATTTTAAAATTTTAAAAATAACGGCCATTTTCTCCGTTTTTTAAGGTTGCAGATGCATAAATTGTTGGCCGCGCTTTTTATACAAAATGGCGAGAAAAAATGAATTTTAAAATTTTAAAAATAACGGCCATTTTCTCCGTTTTTTAAGGTTGCAGATGCATAAATTGTTGGCCGCGCTTTTTATACAAAATGGCGAGAAAAAATGAATTTTAAAATTTTAAAAATAACGGCCATTTTCTCCGTTTTTTAAGGTTGCAGATGCATAAATTGTTGGCCGCGCTTTTTATACAAAATGGCGAGAAAAAATGAATTTTAAAATTTTAAAAATAACGGCCATTTTCTCCGTTTTTTAAGGTTGCAGATGCATAAATTGTTGGCCGCGCTTTTTATACAAAATGGCGAGAAAAAATGAATTTTAAAATTTTAAAAATAACGGCCATTTTCTCCGTTTTTTAAGGTTGCAGATGCATAAATTGTTGGCCGCGCTTTTTATACAAAATGGCGAGAAAAAATGAATTTTAAAATTTTAAAAATAACGGCCATTTTCTCCGTTTTTTAAGGTTGCAGATGCATAAATTGTTGGCCGCGCTTTTTATACAAAATGGCGAGAAAAAATGAATTTTAAAATTTAAAATATAACGGCCATTTTCTCCGTTTTTTAAGGTTGCAGATGCATAAATTGTTGGCCGCGCTTTTTATACAAAATGGCGAGAAAAAATGAATTTTAAAATTTTAAAAATAACGGCCATTTTCTCCGTTTTTTAAGGTTGCAGATGCATAAATTGTTGGCCGCGCTTTTTATACAAAATGGCGAGAAAAAATGAATTTTAAAATTTTAAAAATAACGGCCATTTTCTCCGTTTTTTAAGGTTGCAGATGCATAAATTTGTTGGCCGCGCTTTTTATACAAAATGGCGAGAAAAAATGAATTTTAAAATTTTAAAAATAACGGCCATTTTCTCCGTTTTTTAAGGTTGCAGATGCATAAATTGTTGGCCGCGCTTTTTATACAAAATGGCGAGAAAAAATGAATTTTAAAATTTTAAAAATAACGGCCATTTTCTCCGTTTTTTAAGGTTGCAGATGCATAAATTGTTGGCCGCGCTTTTTATACAAAATGGCGAGAAAAAATGAATTTTAAAATTTTAAAAATAACGGCCATTTTCTCCGTTTTTTAAGGTTGCAGATGCATAAATTGTTGGCCGCGCTTTTTATACAAAATGGCGAGAAAAAATGAATTTTAAAATTTTAAAAATAACGGCCATTTTCTCCGTTTTTTAAGGTTGCAGATGCATAAATTGTTGGCCGCGCTTTTTATACAAAATGGCGAGAAAAAATGAATTTTAAAATTTTAAAAATAACGGCCATTTTCTCCGTTTTTTAAGGTTGCAGATGCATAAATTGTTGGCCGCGCTTTTTATACAAAATGGCGAGAAAAAATGAATTTTAAAATTTTAAAAATAACGGCCATTTTCTCCGTTTTTTAAGGTTGCAGATGCATAAATTGTTGGCCGCGCTTTTTATACAAAATGGCGAGAAAAAATGAATTTTAAAATTTTAAAAATAACGGCCATTTTCTCCGTTTTTTAAGGTTGCAGATGCATAAATTGTTGGCCGCGCTTTTTATACAAAATGGCGAGAAAAAATGAATTTTAAAATTTTAAAAATAACGGCCATTTTCTCCGTTTTTTAAGGTTGCAGATGCATAAATTGTTGGCCGCGCTTTTTATACAAAATGGCGAGAAAAAATGAATTTTAAAATTTTAAAAATAACGGCCATTTTCTCCGTTTTTTAAGGTTGCAGATGCATAAATTGTTGGCCGCGCTTTTTATACAAAATGGCGAGAAAAAATGAATTTTAAAATTTTAAAAATAACGGCCATTTTCTCCGTTTTTTAAGGTTGCAGATGCATAAATTGTTGGCCGCGCTTTTTATACAAAATGGCGAGAAAAAATGAATTTTAAAATTTTAAAAATAACGGCCATTTTCTCCGTTTTTTAAGGTTGCAGATGCATAAATTGTTGGCCGCGCTTTTTATACAAAATGGCGAGAAAAAATGAATTTTAAAATTTTAAAAATAACGGCCATTTTCTCCGTTTTTTAAGGTTGCAGATGCATAAATTGTTGGCCGCGCTTTTTATACAAAATGGCGAGAAAAAATGAATTTTAAAATTTTAAAAATAACGGCCATTTTCTCCGTTTTTTAAGGTTGCAGATGCATAAATTGTTGGCCGCGCTTTTTATACAAAATGGCGAGAAAAAATGAATTTTAAAATTTTAAAAATAACGGCCATTTTCTCCGTTTTTTAAGGTTGCAGATGCATAAATTGTTGGCCGCGCTTTTTATACAAAATGGCGAGAAAAAATGAATTTTAAAATTTTAAAAATAACGGCCATTTTCTCCGTTTTTTAAGGTTGCAGATGCATAAATTGTTGGCTGCGCTTTTTATACAAAATGGCGAGAAAAAATGAATTTTAAAATTTTAAAAATAACGGCCATTTTCTCCGTTTTTTAAGGTTGCAGATGCATAAATTGTTGGCCGCGCTTTTTATACAAAATGGCGAGAAAAAATGAATTTTAAAATTTTAAAAATAACGGCCATTTTCTCCGTTTTTTAAGGTTGCAGATGCATAAATTGTTGGCCGCGCTTTTTATACAAAATGGCGAGAAAAAATGAATTTTAAAATTTTAAAAATAACGGCCATTTTCTCCGTTTTTTAAGGTTGCAGATGCATAAATTGTTGGCCGCGCTTTTTATACAAAATGGCGAGAAAAAATGAATTTTAAAATTTTAAAAATAACGGCCATTTTCTCCGTTTTTTAAGGTTGCAGATGCATAAATTGTTGGCCGCGCTTTTTATACAAAATGGCGAGAAAAAATGAATTTTAAAATTTTAAAAATAACGGCCATTTTCTCCGTTTTTTAAGGTTGCAGATGCATAAATTGTTGGCCGCGCTTTTTATACAAAATGGCGAGAAAAAATGAATTTTAAAATTTTAAAAATAACGGCCATTTTCTCCGTTTTTTAAGGTTGCAGATGCATAAATTGTTGGCCGCGCTTTTTATACAAAATGGCGAGAAAAAATGAATTTTAAAATTTTAAAAATAACGGCCATTTTCTCCGTTTTTTAAGGTTGCAGATGCATAAATTGTTGGCCGCGCTTTTTATACAAAATGGCGAGAAAAAATGAATTTTAAAATTTTAAAAATAACGGCCATTTTCCCCGTTTTTTAAGGTTGCAGATGCATAAATTGTTGGCCGCGCTTTTTATACAAAATGGCGAGAAAAAATGAATTTTAAAATTTTAAAAATAACGGCCATTTTTCTCCGTTTTTTAAGGTTGCAGATGCATAAATTGTTGGCCGCGCTTTTTATACAAAATGGCGAGAAAAAATGAATTTTAAAATTTTAAAAATAACGGCCATTTTCTCCGTTTTTTAAGGTTGCAGATGCATAAATTGTTGGCCGCGCTTTTTATACAAAATGGCGAGAAAAAATGAATTTTAAAATTTTAAAAATAACGGCCATTTTCTCCCGTTTTTTAAGGTTGCAGATGCATAAATTGTTGGCTGTGCTTTTTATACAAAATGGCGAGAAAAAATGAATTTTAAAATTTTAAAAATAACGGCCATTTTCTCCGTTTTTTAAGGTTGCAGATGCATAAATTGTTGGCCGCGCTTTTTATACAAAATGGCGAGAAAAAATGAATTTTAAAATTTTAAAAATAACGGCCATTTTCTCCGTTTTTTAAGGTTGCAGATGCATAAATTGTTGGCTGCGCTTTTTATACAAAATGGCGAGAAAAAATGAATTTTAAAATTTTAAAAATAACGGCCATTTTCTCCGTTTTTTAAGGTTGCAGATGCATAAATTTGTTGGCCGCGCTTTTTATACAAAAATGGCGAGAAAAAATGAATTTTAAAATTTTAAAAATAACGGCCATTTTCTCCGTTTTTTAAGGTTGCAGATGCATAAATTGTTGGCCGCGCTTTTTATACAAAATGGCGAGAAAAAATGAATTTTAAAATTTTAAAAATAACGGCCATTTTTCTCCGTTTTTTAAGGTTGCAGATGCATAAATTGTTGGCCGCGCTTTTTATACAAAATGGCGAGAAAAAATGAATTTTAAAATTTTAAAAATAACGGCCATTTTCTCCGTTTTTTAAGGTTGCAGATGCATAAATTGTTGGCTGCGCTTTTTATACAAAATGGCGAGAAAAAATGAATTTTAAAATTTTAAAAATAACGGCCATTTTCTCCGTTTTTTAAGGTTGCAGATGCATAAATTGTTGGCCGCGCTTTTTATACAAAATGGCGAGAAAAAATGAATTTTAAAATTTTAAAAATAACGGCCATTTTCTCCGTTTTTTAAGGTTGCAGATGCATAAATTGTTGGCCGCGCTTTTTATACAAAATGGCGAGAAAAAATGAATTTTAAAATTTTAAAAATAACGGCCATTTTCTCCGTTTTTTAAGGTTGCAGATGCATAAATTGTTGGCCGCGCTTTTTATACAAAATGGCGAGAAAAAATGAATTTTAAAATTTTAAAAATAACGGCCATTTTCTCCGTTTTTTAAGGTTGCAGATGCATAAATTGTTGGCCGCGCTTTTTATACAAAATGGCGAGAAAAAATGAATTTTAAAATTTTAAAAATAACGGCCATTTTCTCCGTTTTTTAAGGTTGCAGATGCATAAATTTTTGGCCGCGCTTTTTATACAAAATGGCGAGAAAAAATGAATTTTAAAATTTTAAAAATAACGGCCATTTTCTCCGTTTTTTAAGGTTGCAGATGCATAAATTTTTGGCTGCGCTTTTTATACAAAATGGCGAGAAAAAATGAATTTTAAAATTTTAAAAATAACGGCCATTTTCTCCGTTTTTTAAGGTTGCAGATGCATAAATTTTTGGCCGCTCTTTTATACAAAATGGCGAGAAAAAATGAATTTTAAAATTTTAAAAATAACGGCCATTTTCTCCGTTTTTTAAGGTTGCAGATGCATAAATTGTTGGCTGCGCTTTTTATACAAAATGGCGAGAAAAAATGAATTTTAAAATTTTAAAAATAACGGCCATTTTCTCCGTTTTTTAAGGTTGCAGATGCATAAATTGTTGGCCGCGCCTTTTAGACAAAATGGCGAGAAAAAATGAATTTTAAAATTTTAAAAATAACGGCCATTTTCTCCGTTTTTTAAGGTTGCAGATGCATAAATTGTTGGCTGCGCTTTTTATACAAAATGGCGAGAAAAAATGAATTTTAAAATTTTAAAAATAACGGCCATTTTCTCCGTTTTTTAAGGTTGCAGATGCATAAATTGTTGGCCGCGCTTTTTATACAAAATGGCGAGAAAAAATGAATTTTAAAATTTTAAAAATAACGGCCATTTTCTCCGTTTTTAAAGGTTGCAGATGCATAAATTGTTGGCCGCGCTTTTTATACAAAATGGCGAGAAAAAATGAATTTTAAAATTTTAAAAATAACGGCCATTTTCTCCGTTTTTTAAGGTTGCAGATGCATAAATTGTTGGCCGCGCTTTTTATACAAAATGGCGAGAAAAAATGAATTTTAAAATTTTAAAAATAACGGCCATTTTCTCCGTTTTTTAAGGTTGCAGATGCATAAATTGTTGGCCGCGCTTTTTATACAAAATGGCGAGAAAAAATGAATTTTAAAATTTTAAAAATAACGGCCATTTTCTCCGTTTTTTAAGGTTGCAGATGCATAAATTGTTGGCCGCGCTTTTTATACAAAATGGCGAGAAAAAATGAATTTTAAAATTTTAAAAATAACGGCCATTTTCTCCGTTTTTTAAGGTTGCAGATGCATAAATTGTTGGCTGCGCTTTTTATACAAAAATGGCGAGAAAAAATGAATTTTAAAATTTTAAAAATAACGGCCATTTTCTCCGTTTTTTAAGGTTGCAGATGCATAAATTGTTGGCTGCGCTTTTTATACAAAATGGCGAGAAAAAATGAATTTTAAAATTTTAAAAATAACGGCCATTTTCTCCGTTTTTTAAGGTTGCAGATGCATAAATTGTTGGCTGCGCTTTTTATACAAAATGGCGAGAAAAAATGAATTTTAAAATTTTAAAAATAACGGCCATTTTCTCCGTTTTTTAAGGTTGCAGATGCATAAATTGTTGGCCGCGCTTTTTATATAAAAATGGCGAGAAAAAATGAATTTTAAAATTTTAAAAATAACGGCCATTTTCTCCGTTTTTTAAGGTTGCAGATGCATAAATTGTTGGCCGCGCTTTTTATACAAAATGGCGAGAAAAAATGAATTTTAAAATTTTAAAAATAACGGCCATTTTCTCCGTTTTTTAAGGTTGCAGATGCATAAATTGTTGGCCGCGCTTTTTATACAAAATGGCGAGAAAAAATGAATTTTAAAATTTTAAAAATAACGGCCATTTTCTCCGTTTTTTAAGGTTGCAGATGCATAAATTGTTGGCCGCGCTTTTTATACAAAATGGCGAGAAAAAATGAATTTTAAAATTTTAAAAATAACGGCCATTTTCTCCGTTTTTTAAGGTTGCAGATGCATAAATTGTTGGCTGCGCTTTTTATATAAAATGGCGAAAAAAATGAGAAAAAAAATGAATTTTAAAATTTTAAAAATAACGGCCATTTTCTCCGTTTTTTAAGGTTGCAGATGCATAAATTGTTGGCCGCGCTTTTTATACAAAATGGCGAGAAAAAATGAATTTTAAAATTTTAAAAATAACGGCCATTTTCTCCGTTTTTTAAGGTTGCAGATGCATAAATTGTTGGCCGCGCTTTTTATACAAAATGGCGAGAAAAAATGAATTTTAAAATTTTAAAAATAACGGCCATTTTCTCCGTTTTTTAAGGTTGCAGATGCATAAATTTTTGGCCGCGCTTTTTATACAAAATGGCGAGAAAAAATGAATTTTAAAATTTTAAAAATAACGGCCATTTTCTCCGTTTTTTAAGGTTGCAGATGCATAAATTGTTGGCTGCGCTTTTTTATACAAAATGGCGAGAAAAAATGAATTTTAAAATTTTAAAAATAACGGCCATTTTCTCCGTTTTTTAAGGTTGCAGATGCATAAATTTTTGGCCGCGCTTTTTATACAAAATGGCGAGAAAAAATGAATTTTAAAATTTTAAAAATAACGGCCATTTTCTCCGTTTTTTAAGGTTGCAGATGCATAAATTGTTGGCTGCGCTTTTTATACAAAATGGCGAGAAAAAATGAATTTTAAAATTTTAAAAATAACGGCCATTTTCTCCGTTTTTTAAGGTTGCAGATGCATAAAATTGTTGGCTGCGCTTTTTATACAAAATGGCGAGAAAAAATGAATTTTAAAATTTTAAAAATAACGGCCATTTTCTCCGTTTTTTAAGGTTGCAGATGCATAAATTGTTGGCCGCGCTTTTTATACAAAATGGCGAGAAAAAATGAATTTTAAAATTTTAAAAATAACGGCCATTTTCTCCGTTTTTTAAGGTTGCAGATGCATAAATTGTTGGCCGCGCTTTTTATACAAAATGGCGAGAAAAAATGAATTTTAAAATTTTAAAAATAACGGCCATTTTCTCCGTTTTTTAAGGTTGCAGATGCATAAATTGTTGGCCGCGCTTTTTATACAAAATGGCGAGAAAAAATGAATTTTAAAATTTTAAAAATAACGGCCATTTTCTCCGTTTTTTAAGGTTGCAGATGCATAAATTGTTGGCCGCGCTTTTTATACAAAATGGCGAGAAAAAATGAATTTTAAAATTTTAAAAATAACGGCCATTTTCTCTCGTTTTTTAAGGTTGCAGATGCATAAATTTTTGGCCGCGCTTTTTATACAAAATGGCGAGAAAAAATGAATTTTAAAATTTTAAAAATAACGGCCATTTTCTCCGTTTTTTAAGGTTGCAGATGCATAAATTGTTGGCTGCGCTTTTTATACAAAATGGCGAGAAAAAATGAATTTTAAAATTTTAAAAATAACGGCCATTTTCTCCGTTTTTTAAGGTTGCAGATGCATAAATTGTTGGCCGCGCTTTTTATACAAAATGGCGAGAAAAAATGAATTTTAAAATTTTAAAAATAACGGCCATTTTCTCCGTTTTTTAAGGTTGCAGATGCATAAATTGTTGGCTGCGCTTTTTATACAAAATGGCGAGAAAAAATGAATTTTAAAATTTTAAAAATAACGGCCATTTTCTCCGTTTTTTAAGGTTGCAGATGCATAAATTGTTGGCCGTGCTTTTTATACAAAATGGCGAGAAAAAATGAATTTTAAAATTTTAAAAATAACGGCCATTTTCTCCGTTTTTTAAGGTTGCAGATGCATAAATTTTTGGCCGCGCTTTTTATACAAAATGGCGAGAAAAAATGAATTTTAAAATTTTAAAAATAACGGCCATTTTCTCCGTTTTTTAAGGTTGCAGATGCATAAATTGTTGGCTGCGCTTTTTATACAAAATGGCGAGAAAAAATGAATTTTAAAATTTTAAAAATAACGGCCATTTTCTCCGTTTTTTAAGGTTGCAGATGCATAAATTGTTGGCCGCGCTTTTTATACAAAATGGCGAGAAAAAATGAATTTTAAAATTTTAAAAATAACGGCCATTTTCTCCGTTTTTTAAGGTTGCAGATGCATAAATTGTTGGCTGCGCTTTTTATACAAAATGGCGAGAAAAAATGAATTTTAAAATTTTAAAAATAACGGCCATTTTCTCCGTTTTTTAAGGTTGCAGATGCATAAATTGTTGGCTGCGCTTTTTATACAAAATGGCGAGAAAAAATGAATTTTAAAATTTTAAAAATAACGGCCATTTTCTCCGTTTTTTAAGGTTGCAGATGCATAAATTTTTGGCCGCGCTTTTTATACAAAATGGCGAGAAAAAATGAATTTTAAAATTTTAAAAATAACGGCCATTTTCTCCGTTTTTTAAGGTTGCAGATGCATAAATTGTTGGCTGCGCTTTTTATACAAAATGGCGAGAAAAAATGAATTTTAAAATTTTAAAAATAACGGCCATTTTCTCCGTTTTTTAAGGTTGCAGATGCATAAATTGTTGGCTGCGCTTTTTATACAAAAATGGCGAGAAAAAATGAATTTTAAAATTTTAAAAATAACGGCCATTTTCTCCGTTTTTTAAGGTTGCAGATGCATAAATTTTTGGCTTGGCTGCGCTTTTTATACAAAATGGCGAGAAAAAATGAATTTTAAAATTTTAAAAATAACGGCCATTTTCTCCGTTTTTTAAGGTTGCAGATGCATAAATTGTTGGCTGCGCTTTTTATACAAAAATGGCGAGAAAAAATGAATTTTAAAATTTTAAAAAAATAATTTAAAATTAATAACGGCCATTTTCTCCGTTTTTTAAGGTTGCAGATGCATAAATTGTTGGCCGCGCTTTTTATATACAAAAAATGGCGAGAAAAAATGAATTTTAAAATTTTAAAAATAACGGCCATTTTCTCCGTTTTTTAAGGTTGCAGATGCATAAATTGTTGGCTGCGCTTTTTATACAAAATGGCGAGAAAAAATGAATTTTAAAATTTTAAAAATAACGGCCATTTTCTCCGTTTTTTAAGGTTGCAGATGCATAAATTGTTGGCCGCGCTTTTTATACAAAATGGCGAGAAAAAATGAATTTTAAAATTTTAAAAATAACGGCCATTTTCTCCGTTTTTTAAGGTTGCAGATGCATAAATTGTTGGCCGCGCTTTTTATACAAAATGGCGAGAAAAAATGAATTTTAAAATTTTAAAAATAACGGCCATTTTCTTCCGTTTTTTAAGGTTGCAGATGCATAAATTGTTGGCCGCGCTTTTTATACAAAATGGCGAGAAAAAATGAATTTTAAAATTTTAAAAATAACGGCCATTTTCTCCGTTTTTTAAGGTTGCAGATGCATAAATTGTTGGCTGCGCTTTTTATACAAAATGGCGAGAAAAAATGAATTTTAAAATTTTAAAAATAACGGCCATTTTCTCCGTTTTTTAAGGTTGCAGATGCATAAATTGTTGGCCGCGCTTTTTATACAAAATGGCGAGAAAAAATGAATTTTAAAATTTTAAAAATAACGGCCATTCTCTCCGTTTTTTAAGGTTGCAGATGCATAAATTGTTGGCTGCGCGCTTTTTATACAAAATGGCGAGAAAAAATGAATTTTAAAATTTTAAAAATAACGGCCATTTTCTCCGTTTTTTAAGGTTGCAGATGCATAAATTTTTGGCCGCGCTTTTTATACAAAATGGCGAGAAAAAATGAATTTTAAAATTTTAAAAATAACGGCCATTTTCTCCGTTTTTTAAGGTTGCAGATGCATAAATTTTTGGCTGCGCTTTTTATACAAAATGGCGAGAAAAAATGAATTTTAAAATTTTAAAAATAACGGCCATTTTCTCCGTTTTTTAAGGTTGCAGATGCATAAATTGTTGGCCGCGCTTTTTATACAAAATGGCGAGAAAAAATGAATTTTAAAATTTAAAATATAACGGCCATTTTCTCCGTTTTTTAAGGTTGCAGATGCATAAATTGTTGGCCGTGCTTTTTATACAAAATGGCGAGAAAAAATGAATTTTAAAATTTTAAAAATAACGGCCATTTTCTCCGTTTTTTAAGGTTGCAGATGCATAAATTGTTGGCCGCGCTTTTTATACAAAATGGCGAGAAAAAATGAATTTTAAAATTTTAAAAATAACGGCCATTTTCTCCGTTTTTTAAGGTTGCAGATGCATAAATTGTTGGCCGCGCTTTTTATACAAAATGGCGAGAAAAAATGAATTTTAAAATTTTAAAAATAACGGCCATTTTCTCCGTTTTTTAAGGTTGCAGATGCATAAATTGTTGGCCGCGCTTTTTATACAAAATGGCGAGAAAAAATGAATTTTAAAATTTTAAAAATAACGGCCATTTTCTCCGTTTTTTAAGGTTGCAGACGCATAAATTGTTGGCTGCGCTTTTTATACAAAATGGCGAGAAAAAATGAATTTTAAAATTTTAAAAATAACGGCCATTTTCTCCGTTTTTTAAGGTTGCAGATGCATAAATTGTTGGCCGCGCTTTTTATACAAAATGGCGAGAAAAAATGAATTTTAAAATTTTAAAAATAACGGCCATTTTCTCCGTTTTTTAAGGTTGCAGATGCATAAATTGTTGGCCGCGCTTTTTATACAAAATGGCGAGAAAAAATGAATTTTAAAATTTTAAAAATAACGGCCATTTTCTCCGTTTTTTAAGGTTGCAGATGCATAAATTGTTGGCCGCGCTTTTTATACAAAATGGCGAGAAAAAATGAATTTTAAAATTTTAAAAATAACGGCCATTTTCTCCGTTTTTTAAGGTTGCAGATGCATAAATTGTTGGCTGTGCTTTTTTTTACAAAAAATGGCGAGAAAAAATGAATTTTAAAATTTTAAAAATAACGGCCATTTTCTCCGTTTTTTAAGGTTGCAGATGCATAAATTGTTGGCCGCGCTTTTTATACAAAATGGCGAGAAAAAATGAATTTTAAAATTTTAAAAATAACGGCCATTTTCTCCGTTTTTTAAGGTTGCAGATGCATAAATTGTTGGCCGCGCTTTTTATACAAAATGGCGAGAAAAAATGAATTTTAAAATTTTAAAAATAACGGCCATTTTCTCCGTTTTTTAAGGTTGCAGATGCATAAATTGTTGGCCGCGCTTTTTATACAAAATGGCGAGAAAAAATGAATTTTAAAATTTTAAAAATAACGGCCATTTTCTCCGTTTTTTAAGGTTGCAGATGCATAAATTGTTGGCCGCGCTTTTTATACAAAATGGCGAGAAAAAATGAATTTTAAAATTTTAAAAATAACGGCCATTTTCTCCGTTTTTTAAGGTTGCAGATGCATAAATTGTTGGCTGTGCTTTTTATACAAAATGGCGAGAAAAAATGAATTTTAAAATTTTAAAAATAACGGCCATTTTCTCCGTTTTTTAAGGTTGCAGATGCATAAATTGTTGGCCGCGCTTTTTATACAAAATGGCGAGAAAAAATGAATTTTAAAATTTTAAAAATAACGGCCATTTTCTCCGTTTTTTAAGGTTGCAGATGCATAAATTGTTGGCTGTGCTTTTTATACAAAAATGGCGAGAAAAAATGAATTTTAAAATTTTAAAAATAACGGCCATTTTCTCCGTTTTTTAAGGTTGCAGATGCATAAATTGTTGGCCGCGCTTTTTATACAAAATGGCGAGAAAAAATGAATTTTAAAATTTTAAAAATAACGGCCATTTTCTCCGTTTTTTAAGGTTGCAGATGCATAAATTGTTGGCCGCGCTTTTTATACAAAATGGCGAGAAAAAATGAATTTTAAAATTTTAAAAATAACGGCCATTTTCTCCGTTTTTTAAGGTTGCAGATGCATAAATTGTTGGCCGCGCTTTTTATACAAAATGGCGAGAAAAAATGAATTTTAAAATTTTAAAAATAACGGCCATTTTCTCCGTTTTTTAAGGTTGCAGATGCATAAATTGTTGGCCGCGCTTTTTATACAAAATGGCGAGAAAAAATGAATTTTAAAATTTTAAAAATAACGGCCATTTTCTCCGTTTTTTAAGGTTGCAGATGCATAAATTGTTGGCCGCGCTTTTTATACAAAATGGCGAGAAAAAATGAATTTTAAAATTTTAAAAATAACGGCCATTTTCTCCGTTTTTTAAGGTTGCAGATGCATAAATTGTTGGCTGCGCTTTTTATACAAAATGGCGAGAAAAAATGAATTTTAAAATTTTAAAAATAACGGCCATTTTCTCCGTTTTTTAAGGTTGCAGATGCATAAATTGTTGGCCGCGCTTTTTTACAAAATGGCGAGAAAAAATGAATTTTAAAATTTTAAAAATAACGGCCATTTTCTCCGTTTTTTAAGGTTGCAGATGCATAAATTGTTGGCCGCGCTTTTTATACAAAATGGCGAGAAAAAATGAATTTTAAAATTTTAAAAATAACGGCCATTTTCTCCGTTTTTTAAGGTTGCAGATGCATAAATTGTTGGCCGCGCTTTTTATACAAAATGGCGAGAAAAAATGAATTTTAAAATTTTAAAAATAACGGCCATTTTCTCCGTTTTTTAAGGTTGCAGATGCATAAATTGTTGGCCGCGCTTTTTATACAAAATGGCGAGAAAAAATGAATTTTAAAATTTTAAAAATAACGGCCATTTTCTCCGTTTTTTAAGGTTGCAGATGCATAAATTTTTGGCCGCGCTTTTTATACAAAATGGCGAGAAAAAATGAATTTTAAAATTTTAAAAATAACGGCCATTTTCTCCGTTTTTTAAGGTTGCAGATGCATAAATTGTTGGCCGTCGCTTTTTTACAAAAATGGCGAGAAAAAATGAATTTTAAAATTTTAAAAATAACGGCCATTTTCTCCGTTTTTTAAGGTTGCAGATGCATAAATTGTTGGCCGCGCTTTTTATACAAAATGGCGAGAAAAAATGAATTTTAAAATTTTAAAAATAACGGCCATTTTCTCCGTTTTTTAAGGTTGCAGATGCATAAATTGTTGGCCGCGCTTTTTATACAAAATGGCGAGAAAAAATGAATTTTAAAATTTTAAAAATAACGGCCATTTTCTCCGTTTTTTAAGGTTGCAGATGCATAAATTGTTGGCTGCGCTTTTTATACAAAATGGCGAGAAAAAATGAATTTTAAAATTTTAAAAATAACGGCCATTTTCTCCGTTTTTTAAGGTTGCAGATGCATAAATTGTTGGCTGCGCTTTTTATACAAAATGGCGAGAAAAAATGAATTTTAAAATTTTAAAAATAACGGCCATTTTCTCCGTTTTTTAAGGTTGCAGATGCATAAATTGTTGGCCGCGCTTTTTATACAAAATGGCGAGAAAAAATGAATTTTAAAATTTTAAAAATAACGGCCATTTTCTCCGTTTTTTAAGGTTGCAGATGCATAAATTGTTGGCCGCGCTTTTTATACAAAATGGCGAGAAAAAAGGAATTTTAAAATTTTAAAAATAATGGCCATTTTCTCCGTTTTTTAAGGTTGCAGATGCATAAATTGTTGGCCGCGCTTTTTATACAAAATGGCGAGAAAAAATGAATTTTAAAATTTTAAAAATAACGGCCATTTTCTCCGTTTTTTAAGGTTGCAGATGCATAAATTGTTGGCCGCGCTTTTTATACAAAATGGCGAGAAAAAATGAATTTTAAAATTTTAAAAATAACGGCCATTTTCTCCGTTTTTTAAGGTTGCAGATGCATAAATTGTTGGCCGCGCTTTTTATACAAAATGGCGAGAAAAAATGAATTTTAAAATTTTAAAAATAACGGCCATTTTCTCCGTTTTTTAAGGTTGCAGATGCATAAATTGTTGGCCGCGCTTTTTATACAAAATGGCGAGAAAAAATGAATTTTAAAATTTTAAAAATAACGGCCATTTTCTCCGTTTTTTAAGGTTGCAGATGCATAAATTGTTGGCCGCGCTTTTTATACAAAATGGCGAGAAAAAATGAATTTTAAAATTTTAAAAATAACGGCCATTTTCTCCGTTTTTTAAGGTTGCAGATGCATAAATTGTTGGCCGCGCTTTTTATACAAAATGGCGAGAAAAAATGAATTTTAAAATTTTAAAAATAACGGCCATTTTCTCCGTTTTTTAAGGTTGCAGATGCATAAATTGTTGGCCGCGCTTTTTATACAAAATGGCGAAGGAAAAAAATGAATTTTAAAATTTTAAAAATAACGGCCATTTTCTCCGTTTTTTAAGGTTGCAGATGCATAAATTGTTGGCCGCGCTTTTTATACAAAATGGCGAGAAAAAATGAATTTTAAAATTTTAAAAATAACGGCCATTTTCTCCGTTTTTTAAGGTTGCAGATGCATAAATTGTTGGCCGCGCTTTTTATACAAAATGGCGAGAAAAAATGAATTTTAAAATTTTAAAAATAACGGCCATTTTCTCCGTTTTTTAAGGTTGCAGATGCATAAATTGTTGGCCGCGCTTTTTATACAAAATGGCGAGAAAAAATGAATTTTAAAATTTTAAAAATAACGGCCATTTTCTCCGTTTTTTAAGGTTGCAGATGCATAAATTGTTGGCCGCGCTTTTTATACAAAATGGCGAGAAAAAATGAATTTTAAAATTTTAAAAATAACGGCCATTTTCTCCCGTTTTTTAAGGTTGCAGATGCATAAATTGTTGTGGCCGCGCTGCGCTTTTATACAAAAATGGCGAGAAAAAATGAATTTTAAAATTTTAAAAATAACGGCCATTTTCTCCGTTTTTTAAGGTTGCAGATGCATAAATTGTTGGCCGCGCTTTTTATACAAAATGGCGAGAAAAAATGAATTTTAAAATTTTAAAAATAACGGCCATTTTCTCCGTTTTTTAAGGTTGCAGATGCATAAATTGTTGGCCGCGCTTTTTATACAAAATGGCGAGAAAAAATGAATTTTAAAATTTTAAAAATAACGGCCATTTTCTCCGTTTTTTAAGGTTGCAGATGCATAAATTGTTGGCCGCGCTTTTTATACAAAATGGCGAGAAAAAATGAATTTTAAAATTTTAAAAATAACGGCCATTTTCTCCGTTTTTTAGGGTTGCAGATGCATAAATTTTTGGCCGCGCTTTTTATACAAAATGGCGAGAAAAAATGAATTTTAAAATTTTAAAAATAACGGCCATTTTCTCCGTTTTTTAAGGTTGCAGATGCATAAATTGTTGGCCGCGCTTTTTATACAAAATGGCGAGAAAAAATGAATTTTAAAATTTTAAAAATAACGGCCATTTTCTCCGTTTTTTAAGGTTGCAGATGCATAAATTGTTGGCCGCGCTTTTTATACAAAATGGCGAGAAAAAATGAATTTTAAAATTTTAAAAATAACGGCCATTTTCTCCGTTTTTTAAGGTTGCAGATGCATAAATTGTTGGCCGCGCTTTTTATACAAAATGGCGAGAAAAAATGAATTTTAAAATTTTAAAAATAACGGCCATTTTCTCCGTTTTTTAAGGTTGCAGATGCATAAATTGTTGGCCGCGCTTTTTATACAAAATGGCGAGAAAAAATGAATTTTAAAATTTTAAAAATAACGGCCATTTTCTCCGTTTTTTAAGGTTGCAGATGCATAAATTGTTGGCCGCGCTTTTTATACAAAATGGCGAGAAAAAATGAATTTTAAAATTTTAAAAATAACGGCCATTTTCTCCGTTTTTTAAGGTTGCAGATGCATAAATTGTTGGCCGCTCTTTTTATACAAAATGGCGAGAAAAAATGAATTTTAAAATTTTAAAAATAACGGCCATTTTCTCCGTTTTTTAAGGTTGCAGATGCATAAATTGTTGGCCGCGCTTTTTATACAAAATGGCGAGAAAAAATGAATTTTAAAATTTTAAAAATAACGGCCATTTTCTCCGTTTTTTAAGGTTGCAGATGCATAAATTGTTGGCCGCGCTTTTTATACAAAATGGCGAGAAAAAATGAATTTTAAAATTTTAAAAATAACGGCCATTTTCTCCGTTTTTTAAGGTTGCAGATGCATAAATTGTTGGCCGCGCTTTTTATACAAAATGGCGAGAAAAAATGAATTTTAAAATTTTAAAAATAACGGCCATTTTCTCCGTTTTTTAAGGTTGCAGATGCATAAATTGTTGGCCGCGCTTTTTATACAAAATGGCGAGAAAAAATGAATTTTAAAATTTTAAAAATAACGGCCATTTTCTCCGTTTTTTAAGGTTGCAGATGCATAAATTTTTGGCCGCGCTTTTTATACAAAATGGCGAGAAAAAATGAATTTTAAAATTTTAAAAATAACGGCCATTTTCTCCGTTTTTTAAGGTTGCAGATGCATAAATTGTTGGCCGCGCTTTTTATACAAAATGGCGAGAAAAAATGAATTTTAAAATTTTAAAAATAACGGCCATTTTCTCCGTTTTTTAAGGTTGCAGATGCATAAATTGTTGGCCGCGCTTTTTATACAAAATGGCGAGAAAAAATGAATTTTAAAATTTTAAAAATAACGGCCATTTTCTCCGTTTTTTAAGGTTGCAGATGCATAAATTGTTGGCCGCGCTTTTTATACAAAATGGCGAGAAAAAATGAATTTTAAAATTTTAAAAATAACGGCCATTTTCTCCGTTTTTTAAGGTTGCAGATGCATAAATTGTTGGCCGCGCTTTTTATACAAAATGGCGAGAAAAAATGAATTTTAAAATTTTAAAAATAACGGCCATTTTCTCCGTTTTTTAAGGTTGCAGATGCATAAATTGTTGGCCGCGCTTTTTATACAAAATGGCGAGAAAAAATGAATTTTAAAATTTTAAAAATAACGGCCATTTTCTCCGTTTTTTAAGGTTGCAGATGCATAAATTGTTGGCCGCGCTTTTTATACAAAATGGCGAGAAAAAATGAATTTTAAAATTTTAAAAATAACGGCCATTTTCTCCGTTTTTTAAGGTTGCAGATGCATAAATTGTTGGCCGCGCTTTTTATACAAAATGGCGAGAAAAAATGAATTTTAAAATTTTAAAAATAACGGCCATTTTCTCCGTTTTTTAAGGTTGCAGATGCATAAATTGTTGGCCGCGCTTTTTATACAAAATGGCGAGAAAAAATGAATTTTAAAATTTTAAAAATAACGGCCATTTTCTCCGTTTTTTAAGGTTGCAGATGCATAAATTGTTGGCCGCGCTTTTTATACAAAATGGCGAGAAAAAATGAATTTTAAAATTTTAAAAATAACGGCCATTTTCTCCGTTTTTTAAGGTTGCAGATGCATAAATTGTTGGCTGCGCCTTTTTATACAAAATGGCGAGAAAAAATGAATTTTAAAATTTTAAAAATAACGGCCATTTTCTCCGTTTTTTAAGGTTGCAGATGCATAAATTGTTGGCCGCGCTTTTTATACAAAATGGCGAGAAAAAATGAATTTTAAAATTTTAAAAATAACGGCCATTTTCTCCGTTTTTTAAGGTTGCAGATGCATAAATTGTTGGCCGCGCTTTTTATACAAAATGGCGAGAAAAAATGAATTTTAAAATTTTAAAAATAACGGCCATTTTCTCCGTTTTTTAAGGTTGCAGATGCATAAATTGTTGGCCGCGCTTTTTATACAAAATGGCGAGAAAAAATGAATTTTAAAATTTTAAAAATAACGGCCATTTTCTCCGTTTTTTAAGGTTGCAGATGCATAAATTGTTGGCCGCGCTTTTTATACAAAATGGCGAGAAAAAATGAATTTTAAAAATTTAAAAATAACGGCCATTTTCTCCGTTTTTTAAGGTTGCAGATGCATAAATTGTTGGCCGCGCTTTTTATACAAAATGGCGAGAAAAAATGAATTTTAAAATTTTAAAAATAACGGCCATTTTCTCCGTTTTTTAAGGTTGCAGATGCATAAATTGTTGGCCGCGCTTTTTATACAAAATGGCGAGAAAAAATGAATTTTAAAATTTTAAAAATAACGGCCATTTTCTCCGTTTTTTAAGGTTGCAGATGCATAAATTGTTGGCCGCGCTTTTTATACAAAATGGCGAGAAAAAATGAATTTTAAAATTTTAAAAATAACGGCCATTTTCTCCGTTTTTTAAGGTTGCAGATGCATAAATTGTTGGCCGCGCTTTTTATACAAAATGGCGAGAAAAAATGAATTTTAAAATTTTAAAAATAACGGCCATTTTCTCCGTTTTTTAAGGTTGCAGATGCATAAATTGTTGGCCGCGCTTTTTATACAAAATGGCGAGAAAAAATGAATTTTAAAATTTTAAAAATAACGGCCATTTTCTCCGTTTTTTAAGGTTGCAGATGCATAAATTGTTGGCTGCGCTTTTTATACAAAATGGCGAGAAAAAATGAATTTTAAAATTTTAAAAATAACGGCCATTTTCTCCGTTTTTTAAGGTTGCAGATGCATAAATTGTTGGCCGCGCTTTTTATACAAAATGGCGAGAAAAAATGAATTTTAAAATTTTAAAAATAACGGCCATTTTCTCCGTTTTTTAAGGTTGCAGATGCATAAATTGTTGGCCGCGCTTTTTATACAAAATGGCGAGAAAAAATGAATTTTAAAATTTTAAAAATAACGGCCATTTTCTCCGTTTTTTAAGGTTGCAGATGCATAAATTGTTGGCCGCGCTTTTTATACAAAATGGCGAGAAAAAATGAATTTTAAAATTTTAAAAATAACGGCCATTTTCCTCTCGTTTTTTAAGGTTGCAGATGCATAAATTGTTGGCCGCGCTTTTTATACAAAATGGCGAGAAAAAATGAATTTTAAAATTTTAAAAATAACGGCCATTTTCTCCGTTTTTTAAGGTTGCAGATGCATAAATTGTTGGCCGCGCTTTTTATACAAAATGGCGAGAAAAAATGAATTTTAAAATTTTAAAAATAACGGCCATTTTCTCCGTTTTTTAAGGTTGCAGATGCATAAATTGTTGGCCGCGCTTTTTATACAAAATGGCGAGAAAAAATGAATTTTAAAATTTTAAAAATAACGGCCATTTTCTCCGTTTTTTAAGGTTGCAGATGCATAAATTGTTGGCCGCGCTTTTTATACAAAATGGCGAGAAAAAATGAATTTTAAAATTTTAAAAATAACGGCCATTTTCTCCGTTTTTTAAGGTTGCAGATGCATAAATTGTTGGCCGCGCTTTTTATACAAAATGGCGAGAAAAAATGAATTTTAAAATTTTAAAAATAACGGCCATTTTCTCCGTTTTTTAAGGTTGCAGATGCATAAATTGTTGGCCGCGCTTTTTATACAAAATGGCGAGAAAAAATGAATTTTAAAATTTTAAAAATAACGGCCATTTTCTCCGTTTTTTAAGGTTTGCAGATGCATAAATTGTTGGCCGCGCTTTTTATACAAAATGGCGAGAAAAAATGAATTTTAAAATTTTAAAAATAACGGCCATTTTCTCCGTTTTTTAAGGTTGCAGATGCATAAATTGTTGGCCGCGCTTTTTATACAAAATGGCGAGAAAAAATGAATTTTAAAATTTTAAAAATAACGGCCATTTTCTCCGTTTTTTAAGGTTGCAGATGCATAAATTGTTGGCCGCGCTTTTTATACAAAATGGCGAGAAAAAATGAATTTTAAAATTTTAAAAATAACGGCCATTTTCTCCGTTTTTTAAGGTTGCAGATGCATAAATTTTTGGCCGCGCTTTTTATACAAAATGGCGAGAAAAAATGAATTTTAAAATTTTAAAAATAACGGCCATTTTCTCCGTTTTTTAAGGTTGCAGATGCATAAATTGTTGGCCGCGCTTTTTATACAAAATGGCGAGAAAAAATGAATTTTAAAATTTTAAAAATAACGGCCATTTTCTCCGTTTTTTAAGGTTGCAGATGCATAAATTGTTGGCCGCGCTTTTTATACAAAATGGCGAGAAAAAATGAATTTTAAAATTTTAAAAATAACGGCCATTTTCTCCGTTTTTTAAGGTTGCAGATGCATAAATTGTTGGCCGCGCTTTTTATACAAAATGGCGAGAAAAAATGAATTTTAAAATTTTAAAAATAACGGCCATTTTCTCCGTTTTTTAAGGTTGCAGATGCATAAATTGTTGGCTGCGCTTTTTATACAAAATGGCGAGAAAAAATGAATTTTAAAATTTTAAAAATAACGGCCATTTTCTCCGTTTTTTAAGGTTGCAGATGCATAAATTGTTGGCCGCGCTTTTTATACAAAATGGCGAGAAAAAATGAATTTTAAAATTTTAAAAATAACGGCCATTTTCTCCGTTTTTTAAGGTTGCAGATGCATAAATTGTTGGCCGCGCTTTTTATAAAAAATGGCGAGAAAAAATGAATTTTAAAATTTTAAAAATAACGGCCATTTTCTCCGTTTTTTAAGGTTGCAGATGCATAAATTGTTGGCCGCGCTTTTTATACAAAATGGCGAGAAAAAATGAATTTTAAAATTTTAAAAATAACGGCCATTTTCTCCGTTTTTTAAGGTTGCAGATGCATAAATTGTTGGCCGCGCTTTTTATACAAAATGGCGAGAAAAAATGAATTTTAAAATTTTAAAAATAACGGCCATTTTCTCCGTTTTTTAAGGTTGCAGATGCATAAATTGTTGGCCGCGCTTTTTATACAAAATGGCGAGAAAAAATGAATTTTAAAATTTTAAAAATAACGGCCATTTTCTCCGTTTTTTAAGGTTGCAGATGCATAAATTGTTGGCCGCGCTTTTTATACAAAATGGCGAGAAAAAATGAATTTTAAAATTTTAAAAATAACGGCCATTTTCTCCGTTTTTTAAGGTTGCAGATGCATAAATTGTTGGCCGCGCTTTTTATACAAAATGGCGAGAAAAAAAATGAATTTTAAAATTTTAAAAATAACGGCCATTTTCTCCGTTTTTTAAGGTTGCAGATGCATAAATTGTTGGCCGCGCTTTTTATACAAAATGGCGAGAAAAAATGAATTTTAAAATTTTAAAAATAACGGCCATTTTCTCCGTTTTTTAAGGTTGCAGATGCATAAATTGTTGGCCGCGCTTTTTATACAAAATGGCGAGAAAAAATGAATTTTAAAATTTTAAAAATAACGGCCATTTTCTCCGTTTTTTAAGGTTGCAGATGCATAAATTGTTGGCCGCGCTTTTTATACAAAATGGCGAGAAAAAATGAATTTTAAAATTTTAAAAATAACGGCCATTTTCTCCGTTTTTTAAGGTTGCAGATGCATAAATTGTTGGCCGCGCTTTTTATACAAAATGGCGAGAAAAAATGAATTTTAAAATTTTAAAAATAACGGCCATTTTCTCCGTTTTTTAAGGTTGCAGATGCATAAATTGTTGGCCGCGCTTTTTATACAAAATGGCGAGAAAAAATGAATTTTAAAATTTTAAAAATAACGGCCATTTTCTCCGTTTTTTAAGGTTGCAGATGCATAAATTGTTGGCCGCGCTTTTTATACAAAATGGCGAGAAAAAATGAATTTTAAAATTTTAAAAATAACGGCCATTTTCTCCGTTTTTTAAGGTTGCAGATGCATAAATTGTTGGCCGCGCTTTTTATACAAAATGGCGAGAAAAAATGAATTTTAAAATTTTAAAAATAACGGCCATTTTCTCCGTTTTTTAAGGTTGCAGATGCATAAATTGTTGGCCGGCTTTTTATACAAAATGGCGAGAAAAAATGAATTTTAAAATTTTAAAAATAACGGCCATTTTCTCCGTTTTTTAAGGTTGCAGATGCATAAATTTTTGGCCGCGCTTTTTATACAAAATGGCGAGAAAAAATGAATTTTAAAATTTTAAAAATAACGGCCATTTTCTCCGTTTTTTAAGGTTGCAGATGCATAAATTGTTGGCCGCGCTTTTTATACAAAATGGCGAGAAAAAATGAATTTTAAAATTTTAAAAATAACGGCCATTTTCTCCGTTTTTTAAGGTTGCAGATGCATAAATTGTTGGCCGCGCTTTTTATACAAAATGGCGAGAAAAAATGAATTTTAAAATTTTAAAAATAACTGCCATTTTCTCCGTTTTTTAAGGTTGCAGATGCATAAATTGTTGGCCGCGCTTTTTATACAAAATGGCGAGAAAAAATGAATTTTAAAATTTTAAAAATAACGGCCATTTTCTCCGTTTTTTAAGGTTGCAGATGCATAAATTGTTGGCCGCGCTTTTTATACAAAATGGCGAGAAAAAATGAATTTTAAAATTTTAAAAATAACGGCCATTTTCTCCGTTTTTTAAGGTTGCAGATGCATAAATTGTTGGCCGCGCTTTTTATACAAAATGGCGAGAAAAAATGAATTTTAAAATTTTAAAAATAACGGCCATTTTCTCCGTTTTTTAAGGTTGCAGATGCATAAATTGTTGGCCGCGCTTTTTATACAAAATGGCGAGAAAAAATGAATTTTAAAATTTTAAAAATAACGGCCATTTTCTCCGTTTTTTAAGGTTGCAGATGCATAAATTGTTGGCCGCGCTTTTTATACAAAATGGCGAGAAAAAATGAATTTTAAAATTTTAAAAATAACGGCCATTTTCTCCGTTTTTTAAGGTTGCAGATGCATAAATTGTTGGCCGCGCTTTTTATACAAAATGGCGAGAAAAAATGAATTTTAAAATTTTAAAAATAACGGCCATTTTCTCCGTTTTTTAAGGTTGCAGATGCATAAATTGTTGGCCGCGCTTTTTATACAAAATGGCGAGAAAAAATGAATTTTAAAATTTTAAAAATAACGGCCATTTTCTCCGTTTTTTAAGGTTGCAGATGCATAAATTGTTGGCCGCGCTTTTTATACAAAATGGCGAGAAAAAATGAATTTTAAAATTTTAAAAATAACGGCCATTTTCTCCGTTTTTTAAGGTTGCAGATGCATAAATTGTTGGCCGCGCTTTTTATACAAAATGGCGAGAAAAAATGAATTTTAAAATTTTAAAATAACGGCCATTTTCTCCGTTTTTTAAGGTTGCAGATGCATAAATTGTTGGCCGCGCTTTTTATACAAAATGGCGAGAAAAAATGAATTTTAAAATTTTAAAAATAACGGCCATTTTCTCCGTTTTTTAAGGTTGCAGATGCATAAATTGTTGGCCGCGCTTTTTATACAAAATGGCGAGAAAAAATGAATTTTAAAATTTTAAAAATAACGGCCATTTTCTCCGTTTTTTAAGGTTGCAGATGCATAAAAAATTTTAAAAATAACGGCCATTTTCTCCGTTTTTTAAGGTTGCAGATGCATAAATTGTTGGCCGCGCTTTTATAACAAAATGGCGAGAAAAAATGAATTTTAAAATTTTAAAAATAACGGCCATTTTCTCCGTTTTTTAAGGTTGCAGATGCATAAATTTTTGGCCGCGCTTTTTATACAAAATGGCGAGAAAAAATGAATTTTAAAATTTTAAAAATAACGGCCATTTTCTCCGTTTTTTAAGGTTGCAGATGCATAAATTGTTGGCCGCGCTTTTTATACAAAATGGCGAGAAAAAATGAATTTTAAAATTTTAAAAATAACGGCCATTTTCTCCGTTTTTTAAGGTTGCAGATGCATAAATTGTTGGCTGCGCTTTTTATACAAAATGGCGAGAAAAAATGAATTTTAAAATTTTAAAAATAACGGCCATTTTCTCCGTTTTTTAAGGTTGCAGATGCATAAATTGTTGGCCGCGCTTTTTATACAAAATGGCGAGAAAAAATGAATTTTAAAATTTTAAAAATAACGGCCATTTTCTCCGTTTTTTAAGGTTGCAGATGCATAAATTGTTGGCCGCGCTTTTTATACAAAATGGCGAGAAAAAATGAATTTTAAAATTTTAAAAATAACGGCCATTTTTCTCCGTTTTTTAAGGTTGCAGATGCATAAATTGTTGGCCGCGCTTTTTATACAAAATGGCGAGAAAAAATGAATTTTAAAATTTTAAAAATAACGGCCATTTTCTCCGTTTTTTAAGGTTGCAGATGCATAAATTGTTGGCCGCGCTTTTTATACAAAATGGCGAGAAAAAATGAATTTTAAAATTTTAAAAATAACGGCCATTTTCTCCGTTTTTTAAGGTTGCAGATGCATAAATTGTTGGCCGCGCTTTTTATACAAAATGGCGAGAAAAAATGAATTTTAAAATTTTAAAAATAACGGCCATTTTCTCCGTTTTTTAAGGTTGCAGACGCATAAATTGTTGGCCGCGCTTTTTATACAAAATGGCGAGAAAAAATGAATTTTAAAATTTTAAAAATAACGGCCATTTTCTCCGTTTTTTAAGGTTGCAGATGCATAAATTGTTGGCCGCGCTTTTTATACAAAATGGCGAGAAAAAATGAATTTTAAAATTTTAAAAATAACGGCCATTTTCTCCGTTTTTTAAGGTTGCAGATGCATAAATTGTTGGCTGCGCTTTTTATACAAAATGGCGAGAAAAAATGAATTTTAAAATTTTAAAAATAACGGCCATTTTCTCCGTTTTTTAAGGTTGCAGATGCATAAATTGTTGGCTGCGCTTTTTATACAAAATGGCGAGAAAAAATGAATTTTAAAATTTTAAAAATAACGGCCATTTTCTCCGTTTTTTAAGGTTGCAGATGCATAAATTGTTGGCCGCGCTTTTTATACAAAATGGCGAGAAAAAATGAATTTTAAAATTTTAAAAATAACGGCCATTTTCTCCGTTTTTTAAGGTTGCAGATGCATAAATTGTTGGCCGCGCTTTTTATACAAAATGGCGAGAAAAAATGAATTTTAAAATTTTAAAAATAACGGCCATTTTCTCCGTTTTTTAAGGTTGCAGATGCATAAATTGTTGGCTGCGCTTTTTATACAAAATGGCGAGAAAAAATGAATTTTAAAATTTTAAAAATAACGGCCATTTTCTCCGTTTTTTAAGGTTGCAGACGCATAAATTTTTGGCCGCGCTTTTTATACAAAATGGCGAGAAAAAATGAATTTTAAAATTTTAAAAATAACGGCCATTTTCTCCGTTTTTTAAGGTTGCAGATGCATAAATTGTTGGCCGCGCTTTTTATACAAAATGGCGAGAAAAAATGAATTTTAAAATTTTAAAAATAACGGCCATTTTCTCCGTTTTTTAAGGTTGCAGATGCATAAATTGTTGGCCGCGCTTTTTATACAAAATGGCGAGAAAAAATGAATTTTAAAATTTTAAAAATAACGGCCATTTTCTCCGTTTTTTAAGGTTGCAGATGCATAAATTGTTGGCCGCGCTTTTTATACAAAATGGCGAGAAAAAATGAATTTTAAAATTTTAAAAATAACGGCCATTTTCTCCGTTTTTTAAGGTTGCAGATGCATAAATTGTTGGCCGCGCTTTTTATACAAAATGGCGAGAAAAAATGAATTTTAAAATTTTAAAAATAACGGCCATTTTCTCCGTTTTTTAAGGTTGCAGATGCATAAATTGTTGGCCGCGCTTTTTATACAAAATGGCGAGAAAAAATGAATTTTAAAATTTTAAAAATAACGGCCATTTTCTCCGTTTTTTAAGGTTGCAGATGCATAAATTGTTGGCCGCGCTTTTTATACAAAATGGCGAGAAAAAATGAATTTTAAAATTTTAAAAATAACGGCCATTTTCTCCGTTTTTTAAGGTTGCAGATGCATAAATTGTTGGCCGCGCTTTTTATACAAAATGGCGAGAAAAAATGAATTTTAAAATTTTAAAAATAACGGCCATTTTCTCCGTTTTTTAAGGTTGCAGATGCATAAATTGTTGGCCGCGCTTTTTATACAAAATGGCGAGAAAAAATGAATTTTAAAATTTTAAAAATAACGGCCATTTTCTCCGTTTTTTAAGGTTGCAGATGCATAAATTGTTGGCCGTGCTTTTATATACAAAATGGCGAGAAAAAATGAATTTTAAAATTTTAAAATAACGGCCATTTTCTCCGTTTTTTAAGGTTGCAGATGCATAAATTGTTGGCCGCGCTTTTTATACAAAATGGCGAGAAAAAATGAATTTTAAAATTTTAAAATAACGGCCATTTTTCTCCGTTTTTTAAGGTTGCAGATGCATAAATTGTTGGCCGCGCTTTTTATACAAAATGGCGAGAAAAAATGAATTTTAAAATTTTAAAAATAACGGCCATTTTCTCCGTTTTTTAAGGTTGCAGATGCATAAATTGTTGGCCGCGCTTTTTATACAAAATGGCGAGAAAAAATGAATTTTAAAATTTTAAAAATAACGGCCATTTTCTCCGTTTTTTAAGGTTGCAGATGCATAAATTTTTGGCCGCGCTTTTTATACAAAATGGCGAGAAAAAATGAATTTTAAAATTTTAAAAATTAACGGCCATTTTCTCCGTTTTTTAAGGTTGCAGATGCATAAATTGTTGGCCGCGCTTTTTATACAAAATGGCGAGAAAAAATGAATTTTAAAATTTTAAAAATAACGGCCATTTTCTCCGTTTTTTAAGGTTGCAGATGCATAAATTGTTGGCCGCGCTTTTTATACAAAATGGCGAGAAAAAATGAATTTTAAAATTTTAAAAATAACGGCCATTTTCTCCGTTTTTTAAGGTTGCAGATGCATAAATTGTTGGCCGCGCTTTTTATACAAAATGGCGAGAAAAAATGAATTTTAAAATTTTAAAAATAACGGCCATTTTCTCCGTTTTTTAAGGTTGCAGATGCATAAATTGTTGGCCGCGCTTTTTATACAAAATGGCGAGAAAAAATGAATTTTAAAATTTTAAAAATAACGGCCATTTTCTCCGTTTTTTAAGGTTGCAGATGCATAAATTGTTGGCCGCGCTTTTTATACAAAATGGCGAGAAAAAATGAATTTTAAAATTTTAAAAATAACGGCCATTTTCTCCGTTTTTTAAGGTTGCAGATGCATAAATTGTTGGCCGCGCTTTTTATACAAAATGGCGAGAAAAAATGAATTTTAAAATTTTAAAAATAACGGCCATTTTCTCCGTTTTTTAAGGTTGCAGATGCATAAATTGTTGGCCGCGCTTTTTATACAAAATGGCGAGAAAAAATGAATTTTAAAATTTTAAAAATAACGGCCATTTTCTCCGTTTTTTAAGGTTGCAGATGCATAAATTGTTGGCCGCGCTTTTTATACAAAATGGCGAGAAAAAATGAATTTTAAAATTTTAAAAATAACGGCCATTTTCTCCGTTTTTTAAGGTTGCAGATGCATAAATTGTTGGCCGCGCTTTTTATACAAAATGGCGAGAAAAAATGAATTTTAAAATTTTAAAAATAACGGCCATTTTCTCCGTTTTTTAAGGTTGCAGATGCATAAATTGTTGGCCGCGCTTTTTATACAAAATGGCGAGAAAAAATGAATTTTAAAATTTTAAAAATAACGGCCATTTTCTCCGTTTTTTAAGGTTGCAGATGCATAAATTGTTGGCCGCGCTTTTTATACAAAATGGCGAGAAAAAATGAATTTTAAAATTTTAAAAATAACGGCCATTTTCTCCGTTTTTTAAGGTTGCAGATGCATAAAAAATTTTAAAAATAACGGCCATTTTCTCCGTTTTTTAAGGTTGCAGATGCATAAATTGTTGGCCGCGCTTTTTATACAAAATGGCGAGAAAAAATGAATTTTAAAATTTTAAAAATAACGGCCATTTTCTCCGTTTTTTAAGGTTGCAGATGCATAAATTTTTGGCCGCGCTTTTTATACAAAATGGCGAGAAAAAATGAATTTTAAAATTTTAAAAATAACGGCCATTTTCTCCGTTTTTTAAGGTTGCAGATGCATAAATTGTTGGCCGCGCTTTTTATACAAAATGGCGAGAAAAAATGAATTTTAAAATTTTAAAAATAACGGCCATTTTCTCCGTTTTTTAAGGTTGCAGATGCATAAATTGTTGGCCGCGCTTTTTATACAAAATGGCGAGAAAAAATGAATTTTAAAATTTTAAAAATAACGGCCATTTTCTCCGTTTTTTAAGGTTGCAGATGCATAAATTGTTGGCCGCGCTTTTTATACAAAATGGCGAGAAAAAATGAATTTTAAAATTTTAAAAATAACGGCCATTTTCTCCGTTTTTTAAGGTTGCAGATGCATAAATTGTTGGCCGCGCTTTTTATACAAAATGGCGAGAAAAAATGAATTTTAAAATTTTAAAAATAACGGCCATTTTCTCCGTTTTTTAAGGTTGCAGATGCATAAATTGTTGGCCGCGCTTTTTATACAAAATGGCGAGAAAAAATGAATTTTAAAATTTTAAAAATAACGGCCATTTTCTCCGTTTTTTAAGGTTGCAGATGCATAAATTGTTGGCCGCGCTTTTTATACAAAATGGCGAGAAAAAATGAATTTTAAAATTTTAAAAATAACGGCCATTTTCTCCGTTTTTTAAGGTTGCAGATGCATAAATTGTTGGCCGCGCTTTTTATACAAAATGGCGAGAAAAAATGAATTTTAAAATTTTAAAAATAACGGCCATTTTCTCCGTTTTTTAAGGTTGCAGATGCATAAATTGTTGGCCGCGCTTTTTATACAAAATGGCGAGAAAAAATGAATTTTAAAATTTTAAAAATAACGGCCATTTTCTCCGTTTTTTAAGGTTGCAGATGCATAAAAAATTTTAAAAATAACGGCCATTTTCTCCGTTTTTTAAGGTTGCAGATGCATAAATTGTTGGCCGCGCTTTTTATACAAAATGGCGAGAAAAAATGAATTTTAAAATTTTAAAAATAACGGCCATTTTCTCCGTTTTTTAAGGTTGCAGATGCATAAATTTTTGGCCGCGCTTTTTATACAAAATGGCGAGAAAAAATGAATTTTAAAATTTTAAAAATAACGGCCATTTTCTCCGTTTTTTAAGGTTGCGAATGCATAAATTGTTGGCCGCGCTTTTTATACAAAATGGCGAGAAAAAATGAATTTTAAAATTTTAAAAATAACGGCCATTTTCTCCGTTTTTTAAGGTTGCAGATGCATAAATTGTTGGCCGCGCTTTTTATACAAAATGGCGAGAAAAAATGAATTTTAAAATTTTAAAAATAACGGCCATTTTCTCCGTTTTTTAAGGTTGCAGATGCATAAATTGTTGGCCGCGCTTTTTATACAAAATGGCGAGAAAAAATGAATTTTAAAATTTTAAAAATAACGGCCATTTTCTCCGTTTTTTAAGGTTGCAGATGCATAAATTGTTGGCCGCGCTTTTTATACAAAATGGCGAGAAAAAATGAATTTTAAAATTTTAAAAATAACGGCCATTTTCTCCGTTTTTTAAGGTTGCAGATGCATAAATTGTTGGCCGCGCTTTTTATACAAAATGGCGAGAAAAAATGAATTTTAAAATTTTAAAAATAACGGCCATTTTCTCCGTTTTTTAAGGTTGCAGATGCATAAATTGTTGGCCGCGCTTTTTATACAAAATGGCGAGAAAAAATGAATTTTAAAATTTTAAAAATAACGGCCATTTTCTCCGTTTTTTAAGGTTGCAGATGCATAAATTGTT
Source organism: Drosophila sproati (assembly GCA_018904355.1). Taxonomy (NCBI): domain Eukaryota; kingdom Metazoa; phylum Arthropoda; class Insecta; order Diptera; family Drosophilidae; genus Drosophila; species Drosophila sproati. Next base: position 53,614 of record JAEIFY010000027.1, on the reverse strand, counting down.
GGCCGCGCTTTTTATACAAAATGGCGAGAAAAAATGAATTTTAAAATTTTAAAAATAACGGCCATTTTCTCCGTTTTTTAAGGTTGCAGATGCATAAATTGTTGGCTGCGCTTTTTATACAAAATGGCGAGAAAAAATGAATTTTAAAATTTTAAAAATAACGGCCATTTTCTCCGTTTTTTAAGGTTGCAGATGCATAAATTGTTGGCCGCGCTTTTTATACAAAATGGCGAGAAAAAATGAATTTTAAAATTTTAAAAATAACGGCCATTTTCTCCGTTTTTTAAGGTTGCAGATGCATAAATTGTTGGCCGCGCTTTTTATACAAAATGGCGAGAAAAAATGAATTTTAAAATTTTAAAAATAACGGCCATTTTCTCCGTTTTTTAAGGTTGCAGATGCATAAATTGTTGGCCGCGCTTTTTATACAAAATGGCGAGAAAAAATGAATTTTAAAATTTTAAAAATAACGGCCATTTTCTCCGTTTTTTAAGGTTGCAGATGCATAAATTGTTGGCTGCGCTTTTTATACAAAAATGGCGAGAAAAAATGAATTTTAAAATTTTAAAAATAACGGCCATTTTCTCCGTTTTTTAAGGTTGCAGATGCATAAATTGTTGGCCGCGCTTTTTATACAAAATGGCGAGAAAAAATGAATTTTAAAATTTTAAAAATAACGGCCATTTTCTCCGTTTTTTAAGGTTGCAGATGCATAAATTGTTGGCCGCGCTTTTTATACAAAATGGCGAGAAAAAATGAATTTTAAAATTTTAAAAATAACGGCCATTTTCTCCGTTTTTTAAGGTTGCAGATGCATAAATTGTTGGCCGCGCTTTTTACACAAAATGGCGAGAAAAAATGAATTTTAAAATTTTAAAAATAACGGCCATTTTCTCCGTTTTTTAAGGTTGCAGACGCATAAATTGTTGGCCGCGCTTTTTATACAAAATGGCGAGAAAAAATGAATTTTAAAATTTTAAAAATAACGGCCATTTTCTCCGTTTTTTAAGGTTGCAGATGCATAAATTGTTGGCCGCGCTTTTTATACAAAATGGCGAGAAAAAATGAATTTTAAAATTTTAAAAATAACGGCCATTTTCTCCGTTTTTAAGGTTGAGATGCAAAAATTGTTGGCCGCGCTTTTTAAAATGGCGAGAAAAAATGAATTTTAAAATTTTAAAAATAACGGCCATTTTCTCCGTTTTTTAAGGTTGCAGATGCATAAATTGTTGGCCGCGCTTTTTATACAAAATGGCGAGAAAAAATGAATTTTAAAATTTTAAAAATAACGGCCATTTTCTCCGTTTTTTAAGGTTGCAGATGCATAAATTGTTGGCCGCGCTTTTTATACAAAATGGCGAGAAAAAATGAATTTTAAAATTTTAAAAATAACGGCCATTTTCTCCGTTTTTTAAGGTTGCAGATGCATAAATTGTTGGCCGCGCTTTTTATACAAAATGGCGAGAAAAAATGAATTTTAAAATTTTAAAAATAACGGCCATTTTCTCCGTTTTTTAAGGTTGCAGATGCATAAATTGTTGGCCGCGCTTTTTATACAAAATGGCGAGAAAAAATGAATTTTAAAATTTTAAAAATAACGGCCATTTTCTCCGTTTTTTAAGGTTGCAGATGCATAAATTGTTGGCCGCGCTTTTTATACAAAATGGCGAGAAAAAATGAATTTTAAAATTTTAAAAATAACGGCCATTTTCTCCGTTTTTTAAGGTTGCAGATGCATAAATTGTTGGCCGCGCTTTTTATACAAAATGGCGAGAAAAAATGAATTTTAAAATTTTAAAAATAACGGCCATTTTCTCCGTTTTTTAAGGTTGCAGATGCATAAATTGTTGGCCGCGCTTTTTATACAAAATGGCGAGAAAAAATGAATTTTAAAATTTTAAAAATAACGGCCATTTTCTCCGTTTTTTAAGGTTGCAGATGCATAAATTGTTGGCCGCGCTTTTTATACAAAATGGCGAGAAAAAATGAATTTTAAAATTTTAAAAATAACGGCCATTTTCTCCGTTTTTTAAGGTTGCAGATGCATAAATTGTTGGCCGCGCTTTTTATACAAAATGGCGAGAAAAAATGAATTTTAAAATTTTAAAAATAACGGCCATTTTCCTCGTTTTTTAAGGTTGCAGATGCATAAATTGTTGGCCGCGCTTTTTATACAAAATGGCGAGAAAAAATGAATTTTAAAATTTTAAAAATAACGGCCATTTTCTCCGTTTTTTAAGGTTGCAGATGCATAAATTGTTGGCCGCGCTTTTTATACAAAATGGCGAGAAAAAATGAATTTTAAAATTTTAAAAATAACGGCCATTTTCTCCGTTTTTTAAGGTTGCAGATGCATAAATTGTTGGCTGCGCTTTTTATACAAAATGGCGAGAAAAAATGAATTTTAAAATTTTAAAAATAACGGCCATTTTCTCCGTTTTTTAAGGTTGCAGATGCATAAATTGTTGGCCGCGCTTTTTATACAAAATGGCGAGAAAAAATGAATTTTAAAATTTTAAAAATAACGGCCATTTTCTCCGTTTTTTAAGGTTGCAGATGCATAAATTGTTGGCCGCGCTTTTTATACAAAATGGCGAGAAAAAATGAATTTTAAAATTTTAAAAATAACGGCCATTTTCTCCGTTTTTTAAGGTTGCAGATGCATAAATTGTTGGCTGCGCTTTTTATACAAAATGGCGAGAAAAAATGAATTTTAAAATTTTAAAAATAACGGCCATTTTCTCCGTTTTTTAAGGTTGCAGATGCATAAATTGTTGGCCGCGCTTTTTATACAAAATGGCGAGAAAAAATGAATTTTAAAATTTTAAAAATAACGGCCATTTTCCCCGTTTTTTAAGGTTGCAGATGCATAAATTTTTGGCCGCGCTTTTTATACAAAATGGCGAGAAAAAATGAATTTTAAAATTTTAAAAATAACGGCCATTTTCTCCGTTTTTTAAGGTTGCAGATGCATAAATTGTTGGCCGCGCTTTTTATACAAAATGGCGAGAAAAAATGAATTTTAAAATTTTAAAAATAACGGCCATTTTCTCCGTTTTTTAAGGTTGCAGATGCATAAATTGTTGGCCGCGCTTTTTATACAAAATGGCGAGAAAAAATGAATTTTAAAATTTTAAAAATAACGGCCATTTTCTCCGTTTTTTAAGGTTGCAGATGCATAAATTGTTGGCCGCGCTTTTTATACAAAATGGCGAGAAAAAATGAATTTTAAAATTTTAAAAATAACGGCCATTTTCTCCGTTTTTTAAGGTTGCAGATGCATAAATTGTTGGCCGCGCTTTTTATACAAAATGGCGAGAAAAAATGAATTTTAAAATTTTAAAAATAACGGCCATTTTCTCCGTTTTTTAAGGTTGCAGATGCATAAATTTTTGGCTGCGCTTTTTATACAAAATGGCGAGAAAAAATGAATTTTAAAATTTTAAAAATAACGGCCATTTTCTCCGTTTTTTAAGGTTGCAGATGCATAAATTGTTGGCCGCGCTTTTTATACAAAAAATGGCGAGAAAAAATGAATTTTAAAATTTTAAAATTTTTTTTTAAAATGCATAAATGTGGCCGGCCTTTTTATCAATGAAAAAAAATTTTTTTAAAAATAACGGCCTTTTCTCCGCTAAGGTTGCAGATGCATAAATTGTTGGCTGCGCTTTTTATACAAAATGGCGAGAAAAAATGAATTTTAAAATTTTAAAAATAACGGCCATTTTCTCCGTTTTTTAAGGTTGCAGATGCATAAATTGTTGGCCGCGCTTTTTATACAAAATGGCGAGAAAAAATGAATTTTAAAATTTTAAAAATAACGGCCATTTTCTCCGTTTTTTAAGGTTGCAGATGCATAAATTGTTGGCTGCGCTTTTTATACAAAATGGCGAGAAAAAATGAATTTTAAAATTTTAAAAATAACGGCCATTTTCTCCGTTTTTTAAGGTTGCAGATGCATAAATTGTTGGCTGCGCTTTTTATACAAAAATGGCGAGAAAAAATGAATTTTAAAATTTTAAAAATAACGGCCATTTTCTCCGTTTTTTAAGGTTGCAGATGCATAAATTGTTGGCCGCGCTTTTTATACAAAATGGCGAGAAAAAATGAATTTTAAAATTTTAAAAATAACGGCCATTTTCTCCGTTTTTTAAGGTTGCAGATGCATAAATTGTTGGCCGTGCTTTTTATACAAAATGGCGAGAAAAAATGAATTTTAAAATTTTAAAAATAACGGCCATTTTCTCCGTTTTTTAAGGTTGCAGATGCATAAATTGTTGGCCGCGCTTTTTATACAAAATGGCGAGAAAAAATGAATTTTAAAATTTTAAAAATAACGGCCATTTTCTCCGTTTTTTAAGGTTGCAGATGCATAAATTGTTGGCCGCGCTTTTTATACAAAATGGCGAGAAAAAATGAATTTTAAAATTTTAAAAATAACGGCCATTTTCTCCGTTTTTTTAAGGTTGCTAGATGCATAAAATTGTTGGCCGCGCTTTTTATACAAAATGGCGAGAAAAAATGAATTTTAAAATTTTAAAAATAACGGCCATTTTCTCCGTTTTTTAAGGTTGCAGATGCATAAATTGTTGGCCGCGCTTTTTATACAAAATGGCGAGAAAAAATGAATTTTAAAATTTTAAAAATAACGGCCATTTTTCTCCGTTTTTTAAGGTTGCAGATGCATAAATTGTTGGCTGCGCTTTTTATACAAAATGGCGAGAAAAAATGAATTTTAAAATTTTAAAAATAACGGCCATTTTCTCCGTTTTTTAAGGTTGCAGATGCATAAATTGTTGGCCGCGCTTTTTATACAAAATGGCGAGAAAAAATGAATTTTAAAATTTTAAAAATAACGGCCATTTTCTCCGTTTTTTAAGGTTGCAGATGCATAAATTGTTGGCTGCGCTTTTTATACAAAATGGCGAGAAAAAATGAATTTTAAAATTTTAAAAATAACGGCCATTTTCTCCGTTTTTTAAGGTTGCAGATGCATAAATTGTTGGCCGCGCTTTTTATACAAAATGGCGAGAAAAAATGAATTTTAAAATTTTAAAAATAACGGCCATTTTCTCCGTTTTTTAAGGTTGCAGATGCATAAATTGTTGGCTGTGCGCTTTTTATACAAAATGGCGAGAAAAAATGAATTTTAAAATTTTAAAAATAACGGCCATTTTCTCGTTTTTTAAGGTTGCAGATGCATAAATTGTTGGCTGCGCTTTTTATACAAAATGGCGAGAAAAAATGAATTTTAAAATTTTAAAAATAACGGCCATTTTCTCCGTTTTTTAAGGTTGCAGATGCATAAATTGTTGGCCGCGCTTTTTATACAAAATGGCGAGAAAAAATGAATTTTAAAATTTTAAAAATAACGGCCATTTTCTCCGTTTTTTAAGGTTGCAGATGCATAAATTGTTGGCCGCGCTTTTTATACAAAATGGCGAGAAAAAATGAATTTTAAAATTTTAAAAATAACGGCCATTTTCTCCGTTTTTTAAGGTTGCAGATGCATAAATTGTTGGCCGCGCTTTTTATACAAAATGGCGAGAAAAAATGAATTTTAAAATTTTAAAAATAACGGCCATTTTCTCCGTTTTTTAAGGTTGCAGATGCATAAATTGTTGGCCGCGCTTTTATATAAAAAATGGCGAGAAAAAATGAATTTTAAAATTTTAAAAATAACGGCCATTTTCTCCGTTTTTTAAGGTTGCAGATGCATAAATTGTTGGCCGCGCTTTTTATACAAAATGGCGAGAAAAAATGAATTTTAAAATTTTAAAAATAACGGCCATTTTCTCCGTTTTTTAAGGTTGCAGATGCATAAATTGTTGGCTGCGCTTTTTATACAAAATGGCGAGAAAAAATGAATTTTAAAATTTTAAAAATAACGGCCATTTTCTCCGTTTTTTAAGGTTGCAGATGCATAAATTGTTGGCTGCGCTTTTTATACAAAATGGCGAGAAAAAATGAATTTTAAAATTTTAAAAATAACGGCCATTTTCTCCGTTTTTTAAGGTTGCAGATGCATAAATTGTTGGCCGCGCTTTTTATACAAAATGGCGAGAAAAAATGAATTTTAAAATTTTAAAAATAACGGCCATTTTCTCCGTTTTTTAAGGTTGCAGATGCATAAATTGTTGGCCGCGCTTTTTATACAAAATGGCGAGAAAAAATGAATTTTAAAATTTTAAAAATAACGGCCATTTTCTCCGTTTTTTAAGGTTGCAGATGCATAAATTGTTGGCCGCGCTTTTTATACAAAATGGCGAGAAAAAATGAATTTTAAAATTTTAAAAATAACGGCCATTTTCTCCGTTTTTTAAGGTTGCAGATGCATAAATTGTTGGCCGCGCTTTTTATACAAAATGGCGAGAAAAAATGAATTTTAAAATTTTAAAAATAACGGCCATTTTCTCCGTTTTTTAAGGTTGCAGATGCATAAATTGTTGGCCGCGCTTTTTATACAAAATGGCGAGAAAAAATGAATTTTAAAATTTTAAAAATAACGGCCATTTTCTCCGTTTTTTAAGGTTGCAGATGCATAAATTGTTGGCTGCGCTTTTTATACAAAATGGCGAGAAAAAATGAATTTTAAAATTTTAAAAATAACGGCCATTTTCTCCGTTTTTTAAGGTTGCAGATGCATAAATTTTTGGCCGCGCTTTTTATACAAAATGGCGAGAAAAAATGAATTTTAAAATTTTAAAAATAACGGCCATTTTCTCCGTTTTTTAAGGTTGCAGATGCATAAATTGTTGGCTGCGCTTTTTATACAAAATGGCGAGAAAAAATGAATTTTAAAATTTTAAAAATAACGGCCATTTTCTCCGTTTTTTAAGGTTGCAGATGCATAAATTGTTGGCTGCGCTTTTTATACAAAATGGCGAGAAAAAATGAATTTTAAAATTTTAAAAATAACGGCCATTTTCTCCGTTTTTTAAGGTTGCAGATGCATAAATTTTTGGCTGCGCTTTTTATACAAAATGGCGAGAAAAAATGAATTTTAAAATTTTAAAAATAACGGCCATTTTCTCCGTTTTTTAAGGTTGCAGATGCATAAATTGTTGGCTGCGCTTTTTATACAAAATGGCGAGAAAAAATGAATTTTAAAATTTTAAAAATAACGGCCATTTTCTCCGTTTTTTAAGGTTGCAGATGCATAAATTGTTGGCCGCGCTTTTTATACAAAATGGCGAGAAAAAATGAATTTTAAAATTTTAAAAATAACGGCCATTTTCTCCGTTTTTTAAGGTTGCAGATGCATAAATTGTTGGCCGCGCTTTTTATACAAAATGGCGAGAAAAAATGAATTTTAAAATTTTAAAAATAACGGCCATTTTCTCCGTTTTTTAAGGTTTGCAGATGCATAAATTTGGCCGCGCTGGCCGCGCTTTTATACAAAATGGCGAGAAAAAATGAATTTTAAAATTTTAAAAATAACGGCCATTTTCTCCGTTTTTTAAGGTTGCAGATGCATAAATTGTTGGCCGCGCTTTTTATACAAAATGGCGAGAAAAAATGAATTTTAAAATTTTAAAAATAACGGCCATTTTCTCCGTTTTTTAAGGTTGCAGATGCATAAATTGTTGGCCGCGCTTTTTATACAAAATGGCGAGAAAAAATGAATTTTAAAATTTTAAAAATAACGGCCATTTTCTCCGTTTTTTAAGGTTGCAGATGCATAAATTGTTGGCCGCGCTTTTTATACAAAATGGCGAGAAAAAATGAATTTTAAAATTTTAAAAATAACGGCCATTTTCTCCGTTTTTTAAGGTTGCAGATGCATAAATTGTTGGCTGCGCTTTTTATACAAAATGGCGAGAAAAAATGAATTTTAAAATTTTAAAAATAACGGCCATTTTCTCCGTTTTTTAAGGTTGCAGATGCATAAATTGTTGGCCGCGCTTTTTATACAAAATGGCGAGAAAAAATGAATTTTAAAATTTTAAAAATAACGGCCATTTTCTCCGTTTTTTAAGGTTGCAGATGCATAAATTGTTGGCCGCGCTTTTTATACAAAATGGCGAGAAAAAATGAATTTTAAAATTTTAAAAATAACGGCCATTTTCTCCGTTTTTTAAGGTTGCAGATGCATAAATTGTTGGCCGCGCTTTTTATACAAAATGGCGAGAAAAAATGAATTTTAAAATTTTAAAAATAACGGCCATTTTCTCCGTTTTTTAAGGTTGCAGATGCATAAATTGTTGGCTGCGCTTTTTATACAAAATGGCGAGAAAAAATGAATTTTAAAATTTTAAAAATAACGGCCATTTTCTCCGTTTTTTAAGGTTGCAGATGCATAAATTGTTGGCCGCGCTTTTTATACAAAATGGCGAGAAAAAATGAATTTTAAAATTTTAAAAATAACGGCCATTTTCTCCGTTTTTTAAGGTTGCAGATGCATAAATTGTTGGCCGCGCTTTTTATACAAAATGGCGAGAAAAAATGAATTTTAAAATTTTAAAAATAACGGCCATTTTCTCCGTTTTTTAAGGTTGCAGATGCATAAATTGTTGGCCGCGCTTTTTATACAAAATGGCGAGAAAAAATGAATTTTAAAATTTTAAAAATAACGGCCATTTTCTCCGTTTTTTAAGGTTGCAGATGCATAAATTGTTGGCCGCGCTTTTTATACAAAATGGCGAGAAAAAATGAATTTTAAAATTTTAAAAATAACGGCCATTTTCTCCGTTTTTTAAGGTTGCAGATGCATAAAATTGTTGGCCGTTCGCTTTTTATACAAAAATGGCGAGAAAAAATGAATTTTAAAATTTTAAAAATAACGGCCATTTTCTCCGTTTTTTAAGGTTGCAGATGCATAAATTGTTGGCCGCGCTTTTTATACAAAATGGCGAGAAAAAATGAATTTTAAAATTTTAAAAATAACGGCCATTTTCTCCGTTTTTTAAGGTTGCAGATGCATAAATTGTTGGCCGCGCTTTTTATACAAAATGGCGAGAAAAAATGAATTTAAAAATTTTAAAAATAACGGCCATTTTCTCCGTTTTTTAAGGTTGCAGATGCATAAATTGTTGGCCGCGCTTTTTATACAAAATGGCGAGAAAAAATGAATTTTAAAATTTTGAAAATAACGGCCATTTTCTCCGTTTTTTAAGGTTGCAGATGCATAAATTGTTGGCCGCGCTTTTTATACAAAATGGCGAGAAAAAATGAATTTTAAAATTTTAAAAATAACGGCCATTTTCTCCGTTTTTTAAGGTTGCAGATGCATAAATTGTTGGCCGCGCTTTTTATACAAAATGGCGAGAAAAAATGAATTTTAAAATTTTAAAAATAACGGCCATTTTCTCCGTTTTTTAAGGTTGCAGATGCATAAATTGTTGGCCGCGCTTTTTATACAAAATGGCGAGAAAAAATGAATTTTAAAATTTTAAAAATAACGGCCATTTTCTCCGTTTTTTAAGGTTGCAGATGCATAAATTGTTGGCCGCGCTTTTTATACAAAATGGCGAGAAAAAATGAATTTTAAAATTTTAAAAATAACGGCCATTTTCTCCGTTTTTTAAGGTTGCAGATGCATAAATTGTTGGCCGCGCTTTTTATACAAAATGGCGAGAAAAAATGAATTTTAAAATTTTAAAAATAACGGCCATTTTCTCCGTTTTTTAAGGTTGCGGATGCATAAATTGTTGGCCGCGCTTTTTATATAAAATGGCGAGAAAAAATGAATTTTAAAATTTTAAAAATAACGGCCATTTTCTCCGTTTTTTAAGGTTGCAGATGCATAAATTTTTGGCTGCTGCTTTTTATCTTTTTTACAAAATGGCGAGAAAAAATGAATTTTAAAATTTTAAAAATAACGGCCATTTTCTCCGTTTTTTAAGGTTGCAGATGCATAAATTGTTGGCCGCGCTTTTTATACAAAATGGCGAGAAAAAATGAATTTTAAAATTTTAAAAATAACGGCCATTTTCTCCGTTTTTTAAGGTTGCAGATGCATAAATTGTTGGCCGCGCTTTTTATACAAAATGGCGAGAAAAAATGAATTTTAAAATTTTAAAAATAACGGCCATTTTCTCCGTTTTTTAAGGTTGCAGATGCATAAATTGTTGGCCGCGCTTTTTATACAAAATGGCGAGAAAAAATGAATTTTAAAATTTTAAAAATAACGGCCATTTTCTCCGTTTTTTAAGGTTGCAGATGCATAAATTGTTGGCCGCGCTTTTTATACAAAATGGCGAGAAAAAATGAATTTTAAAATTTTAAAAATAACGGCCATTTTCTCCGTTTTTTAAGGTTGCAGATGCATAAATTGTTGGCCGCGCTTTTTATACAAAATGGCGAGAAAAAATGAATTTTAAAATTTTAAAAATAACGGCCATTTTCTCCGTTTTTTAAGGTTGCAGATGCATAAATTGTTGGCCGCGCTTTTTATACAAAATGGCGAGAAAAAATGAATTTTAAAATTTTAAAAATAACGGCCATTTTCTCCGTTTTTTAAGGTTGCAGATGCATAAATTGTTGGCCGCGCTTTTTATACAAAATGGCGAGAAAAAATGAATTTTAAAATTTTAAAAATAACGGCCATTTTCTCCGTTTTTTAAGGTTGCAGATGCATAAATTGTTGGCTGCGCTTTTTATACAAAATGGCGAGAAAAAATGAATTTTAAAATTTTAAAAATAACGGCCATTTTCTCCGTTTTTTAAGGTTGCAGATGCATAAATTGTTGGCCGCGCTTTTTATACAAAATGGCGAGAAAAAATGAATTTTAAAATTTTAAAAATAACGGCCATTTTCTCCGTTTTTTAAGGTTTTTATACAAAATGGCGAGATAAAAATTGTTGGCCACTCTTTTTTTTTTATACAAAATGGCGAGAAAAAATGAATTTTAAAATTTTAAAAATAACGGCCATTTTCTCCGTTTTTTAAGGTTGCAGATGCATAAATTGTTGGCCGCGCTTTTTATACAAAATGGCGAGAAAAAATGAATTTTAAAATTTTAAAAATAACGGCCATTTTCTCCGTTTTTTAAGGTTGCAGATGCATAAATTGTTGGCCGCGCTTTTTATACAAAATGGCGAGAAAAAATGAATTTTAAAATTTTAAAAATAACGGCCATTTTCTCCGTTTTTTAAGGTTGCAGATGCATAAATTGTTGGCCGCGCTTTTTATACAAAATGGCGAGAAAAAATGAATTTTAAAATTTTAAAAATAACGGCCATTTTCTCCGTTTTTTAAGGTTGCAGATGCATAAATTGTTGGCCGCGCTTTTTATACAAAATGGCGAGAAAAAATGAATTTTAAAATTTTAAAAATAACGGCCATTTTCTCCGTTTTTTAAGGTTGCAGATGCATAAATTGTTGGCCGCGCTTTTTATACAAAATGGCGAGAAAAAATGAATTTTAAAATTTTAAAAATAACGGCCATTTTCTCCGTTTTTTAAGGTTGCAGATGCATAAATTGTTGGCCGCGCTTTTTATACAAAATGGCGAGAAAAAATGAATTTTAAAATTTTAAAAATAACGGCCATTTTCTCCGTTTTTTAAGGTTGCAGATGCATAAATTGTTGGCTGCGCTTTTTATACAAAATGGCGAGAAAAAATGAATTTTAAAATTTTAAAAATAACGGCCATTTTCTCCGTTTTTTAAGGTTGCAGATGCATAAATTGTTGGCTGCGCTTTTTATACAAAATGGCGAGAAAAAATGAATTTTAAAATTTTAAAAATAACGGCCATTTTCTCCGTTTTTTAAGGTTGCAGATGCATAAATTGTTGGCCGCGCTTTTTATACAAAATGGCGAGAAAAAATGAATTTTAAAATTTTAAAAATAACGGCCATTTTCTCCGTTTTTTAAGGTTGCAGATGCATAAATTGTTGGCCGCGCTTTTTATACAAAATGGCGAGAAAAAATGAATTTTAAAATTTTAAAAATAACGGCCATTTTCTCCGTTTTTTAAGGTTGCAGATGCATAAATTTTTGGCCGCGCTTTTTATACAAAATGGCGAGAAAAAATGAATTTTAAAATTTTAAAAATAACGGCCATTTTCTCCGTTTTTTAAGGTTGCAGATGCATAAATTGTTGGCCGCGCTTTTTATACAAAATGGCGAGAAAAAATGAATTTTAAAATTTTAAAAATAACGGCCATTTTCTCCGTTTTTTAAGGTTGCAGATGCATAAATTGTTGGCCGCGCTTTTTATACAAAATGGCGAGAAAAAATGAATTTTAAAATTTTAAAAATAACGGCCATTTTCTCCGTTTTTTAAGGTTGCAGATGCATAAATTGTTGGCTGCGCTTTTTATACAAAATGGCGAGAAAAAATGAATTTTAAAATTTTAAAAATAACGGCCATTTTCTCCGTTTTTTAAGGTTGCAGATGCATAAATTGTTGGCCGTGCTTTTTATACAAAAATGGCGAGAAAAAATGAATTTTAAAATTTTAAAAATAACGGCCATTTTCTCCGTTTTTTAAGGTTGCAGATGCATAAATTGTTGGCCGCGCTTTTTATACAAAATGGCGAGAAAAAATGAATTTTAAAATTTTAAAAATAACGGCCATTTTCTCCGTTTTTTAAGGTTGCAGATGCATAAATTGTTGGCTGTGCTTTTTATACAAAATGGCGAGAAAAAATGAATTTTAAAATTTTAAAAATAACGGCCATTTTCTCCGTTTTTTAAGGTTGCAGATGCATAAATTGTTGGCTGTGCTTTTTATACAAAATGGCGAGAAAAAATGAATTTTAAAATTTTAAAAATAACGGCCATTTTCTCCGTTTTTTAAGGTTGCAGATGCATAAATTGTTGGCTGCGCTTTTTATACAAAATGGCGAGAAAAAATGAATTTTAAAATTTTAAAAATAACGGCCATTTTCTCCGTTTTTTAAGGTTGCAGATGCATAAATTGTTGGCTGCGCTTTTTATACAAAATGGCGAGAAAAAATGAATTTTAAAATTTTAAAAATAACGGCCATTTTCTCCGTTTTTTAAGGTTGCAGATGCATAAATTGTTGGCCGCGCTTTTTATACAAAATGGCGAGAAAAAATGAATTTTAAAATTTTAAAAATAACGGCCATTTTCTCCGTTTTTTAAGGTTGCAGATGCATAAATTGTTGGCTGCGCTTTTTATACAAAATGGCGAGAAAAAATGAATTTTAAAATTTTAAAAATAACGGCCATTTTCTCCGTTTTTTAAGGTTGCAGATGCATAAATTGTTGGCCGCGCTTTTTATACAAAATGGCGAGAAAAAATGAATTTTAAAATTTTAAAAATAACGGCCATTTTCTCCGTTTTTTAAGGTTGCAGATGCATAAATTGTTGGCCGCGCTTTTTATACAAAATGGCGAGAAAAAATGAATTTTAAAATTTTAAAAATAACGGCCATTTTCTCCGTTTTTTAAGGTTGCAGATGCATAAATTGTTGGCCGCGCTTTTTATACAAAATGGCGAGAAAAAATGAATTTTAAAATTTTAAAAATAACGGCCATTTTCTCCGTTTTTTAAGGTTGCAGATGCATAAATTGTTGGCCGCGCTTTTTATACAAAATGGCGAGAAAAAATGAATTTTAAAATTTTAAAAATAACGGCCATTTTCTCCGTTTTTTAAGGTTGCAGATGCATAAATTGTTGGCTGCGCTTTTTATACAAAATGGCGAGAAAAAATGAATTTTAAAATTTTAAAAATAACGGCCATTTTCTCCGTTTTTTAAGGTTGCAGATGCATAAATTGTTGGCTGCGCTTTTTATACAAAATGGCGAGAAAAAATGAATTTTAAAATTTTAAAAATAACGGCCATTTTCTCCGTTTTTTAAGGTTGCAGATGCATAAATTGTTGGCCGCGCTTTTTATACAAAATGGCGAGAAAAAATGAATTTTAAAATTTTAAAAATAACGGCCATTTTCTCCGTTTTTTAAGGTTGCAGATGCATAAATTGTTGGCCGCGCTTTTTATACAAAATGGCGAGAAAAAATGAATTTTAAAATTTTAAAAATAACGGCCATTTTCTCCGTTTTTTAAGGTTGCAGATGCATAAATTGTTGGCCGTGCTTTTTATACAAAATGGCGAGAAAAAATGAATTTTAAAATTTTAAAAATAACGGCCATTTTCTCCGTTTTTTAAGGTTGCAGATGCATAAATTGTTGGCCGCGCTTTTTATACAAAATGGCGAGAAAAAATGAATTTTAAAATTTTAAAAATAACGGCCATTTTCTCCGTTTTTTAAGGTTGCAGATGCATAAATTGTTGGCCGCGCTTTTTATACAAAATGGCGAGAAAAAATGAATTTTAAAATTTTAAAAATAACGGCCATTTTCTCCGTTTTTTAAGGTTGCAGATGCATAAATTGTTGGCCGCGCTTTTTATACAAAATGGCGAGAAAAAATGAATTTTAAAATTTTAAAAATAACGGCCATTTTCTCCGTTTTTTAAGGTTGCAGATGCATAAATTGTTGGCTGCGCTTTTTATACAAAAATGGCGAGAAAAAATGAATTTTAAAATTTTAAAAATAACGGCCATTTTCTCCGTTTTTTAAGGTTGCAGATGCATAAATTGTTGGCCGCGCTTTTTATACAAAATGGCGAGAAAAAATGAATTTTAAAATTTTAAAAATAACGGCCATTTTCTCCGTTTTTTAAGGTTGCAGATGCATAAATTGTTGGCCGCGCTTTTTATACAAAATGGCGAGAAAAAATGAATTTTAAAATTTTAAAAATAACGGCCATTTTCTCCGTTTTTTAAGGTTGCAGATGCATAAATTGTTGGCCGCGCTTTTTATACAAAATGGCGAGAAAAAATGAATTTTAAAATTTTAAAAATAACGGCCATTTTCTCCGTTTTTTAAGGTTGCAGATGCATAAATTGTTGGCCGCGCTTTTTATACAAAATGGCGAGAAAAAATGAATTTTAAAATTTTAAAAATAACGGCCATTTTCTCCGTTTTTTAAGGTTGCAGATGCATAAATTGTTGGCCGCGCTTTTTATACAAAATGGCGAGAAAAAATGAATTTTAAAATTTTAAAAATAACGGCCATTTTCTCCGTTTTTTAAGGTTGCAGATGCATAAATTGTTGGCCGCGCTTTTTATACAAAATGGCGAGAAAAAATGAATTTTAAAATTTTAAAAATAACGGCCATTTTCTCCGTTTTTTAAGGTTGCAGATGCATAAATTGTTGGCCGCGCTTTTTATACAAAATGGCGAGAAAAAATGAATTTTAAAATTTTAAAAATAACGGCCATTTTCTCCGTTTTTTAAGGTTGCAGATGCATAAATTGTTGGCCGCGCTTTTTATACAAAATGGCGAGAAAAAATGAATTTTAAAATTTTAAAAATAACGGCCATTTTCTCCGTTTTTTAAGGTTGCAGATGCATAAATTGTTGGCCGCGCTTTTTATACAAAATGGCGAGAAAAAATGAATTTTAAAATTTAAAATATAACGGCCATTTTCTCCGTTTTTTAAGGTTGCAGATGCATAAATTGTTGGCCGCGCTTTTTATACAAAATGGCGAGAAAAAATGAATTTTAAAATTTTAAAAATAACGGCCATTTTCTCCGTTTTTTAAGGTTGCAGATGCATAAATTGTTGGCCGGGCTCTTTTATACAAAATGGCGAGAAAAAATGAATTTTAAAATTTTAAAAATAACGGCCATTTTCTCCGTTTTTTAAGGTTGCAGATGCATAAATTGTTGGCCGCGCTTTTTATACAAAATGGCGAGAAAAAATGAATTTTAAAATTTTAAAAATAACGGCCATTTTCTCCGTTTTTTAAGGTTGCAGATGCATAAATTGTTGGCCGCGCTTTTTATACAAAATGGCGAGAAAAAATGAATTTTAAAATTTTAAAAA
The DNA here is from genome assembly GCA_018904355.1 of Drosophila sproati. Taxonomy (NCBI): domain Eukaryota; kingdom Metazoa; phylum Arthropoda; class Insecta; order Diptera; family Drosophilidae; genus Drosophila; species Drosophila sproati. The sequence continues at coordinate 37,802 of JAEIFY010000027.1, read as the reverse complement.
TAACGGCCATTTTCTCCGTTTTTTAAGGTTGCAGATGCATAAATTGTTGGCCGCGCTTTTTATACAAAATGGCGAGAAAAAATGAATTTTAAAATTTTAAAAATAACGGCCATTTTCTCGTTTTTTAAGGTTGCAGATGCATAAATTGTTGGCTTTTTTTAAAAAAAAAAAAAAAAAAAAAATTTAAAATTTTAAAAATAAGGCCATTTTCTCCGTTTTTTAAGGTTGCAGATGCATAAATTGTTGGCCGCGCTTTTTATACAAAATGGCGAGAAAAAATGAATTTTAAAATTTTAAAAATAACGGCCATTTTCTCCGTTTTTTAAGGTTGCAGATGCATAAATTGTTGGCTGTGCTTTTTATACAAAATGGCGAGAAAAAATGAATTTTAAAATTTTAAAAATAACGGCCATTTTCTCCGTTTTTTAAGGTTGCAGATGCATAAATTGTTGGCTGCGCTTTTTATACAAAATGGCGAGAAAAAATGAATTTTAAAATTTTAAAAATAACGGCCATTTTCTCCGTTTTTTAAGGTTGCAGATGCATAAATTGTTGGCCGCGCTTTTTATACAAAATGGCGAGAAAAAATGAATTTTAAAATTTTAAAAATAACGGCCATTTTCTCCGTTTTTTAAGGTTGCAGATGCATAAATTGTTGGCCGCGCTTTTTATACAAAATGGCGAGAAAAAATGAATTTTAAAATTTTAAAAATAACGGCCATTTTCTCCGTTTTTTAAGGTTGCAGATGCATAAATTGTTGGCCGCGCTTTTTATACAAAATGGCGAGAAAAAATGAATTTTAAAATTTTAAAAATAACGGCCATTTTCTCCGTTTTTTAAGGTTGCAGATGCATAAATTGTTGGCCGCGCTTTTTATACAAAATGGCGAGAAAAAATGAATTTTAAAATTTTAAAAATAACGGCCATTTTCTCCGTTTTTTAAGGTTGCAGATGCATAAATTGTTGGCCGTGCTTTTTATACAAAATGGCGAGAAAAAATGAATTTTAAAATTTTAAAAATAACGGCCATTTTCTCCGTTTTTTAAGGTTGCAGATGCATAAATTGTTGGCCGCGCTTTTTATACAAAATGGCGAGAAAAAATGAATTTTAAAATTTTAAAAATAACGGCCATTTTCTCCGTTTTTTAAGGTTGCAGATGCATAAATTGTTGGCTGCGCTTTTTATACAAAATGGCGAGAAAAAATGAATTTTAAAATTTTAAAAATAACGGCCATTTTCTCCGTTTTTTAAGGTTGCAGATGCATAAATTGTTGGCCGCGCTTTTTATACAAAATGGCGAGAAAAAATGAATTTTAAAATTTTAAAAATAACGGCCATTTTCTCCGTTTTTTAAGGTTGCAGATGCATAAATTGTTGGCCGCGCTTTTTATACAAAATGGCGAGAAAAAATGAATTTTAAAATTTTAAAAATAACGGCCATTTTCTCCGTTTTTTAAGGTTGCAGATGCATAAATTGTTGGCTGCGCTTTTTATACAAAATGGCGAGAAAAAATGAATTTTAAAATTTTAAAAATAACGGCCATTTTCTCCGTTTTTTAAGGTTGCAGATGCATAAATTTTTGGCCGCGCTTTTTATACAAAATGGCGAGAAAAAATGAATTTTAAAATTTTAAAAATAACGGCCATTTTCTCCGTTTTTTAAGGTTGCAGATGCATAAATTGTTGGCCGCGCTTTTTATACAAAATGGCGAGAAAAAATGAATTTTAAAATTTTAAAAATAACGGCCATTTTCTCCGTTTTTTAAGGTTGCAGATGCATAAATTGTTGGCCGCGCTTTTTATACAAAATGGCGAGAAAAAATGAATTTTAAAATTTTAAAAATAACGGCCATTTTCTCCGTTTTTTAAGGTTGCAGATGCATAAATTTTTGGCTGCGCTTTTTATACAAAATGGCGAGAAAAAATGAATTTTAAAATTTTAAAAATAACGGCCATTTTCTCCGTTTTTTAAGGTTGCAGATGCATAAATTGTTGGCCGCGCTTTTTATACAAAATGGCGAGAAAAAATGAATTTTAAAATTTTAAAAATAACGGCCATTTTCTCCGTTTTTTAAGGTTGCAGATGCATAAATTGTTGGCCGCGCTTTTTTATACAAAATGGCGAGAAAAAATGAATTTTAAAATTTTAAAAATAACGGCCATTTTCTCCGTTTTTTAAGGTTGCAGATGCATAAATTGTTGGCCGCGCTTTTTATACAAAATGGCGAGAAAAAATGAATTTTAAAATTTTAAAAATAACGGCCATTTTCTCCGTTTTTTAAGGTTGCAGATGCATAAATTGTTGGCTGCGCTTTTTATACAAAATGGCGAGAAAAAATGAATTTTAAAATTTTAAAAATAACGGCCATTTTCTCCGTTTTTTAAGGTTGCAGATGCATAAATTGTTGGCTGCGCTTTTTATACAAAATGGCGAGAAAAAATGAATTTTAAAATTTTAAAAATAACGGCCATTTTCTCCGTTTTTTAAGGTTGCAGATGCATAAATTGTTGGCTGCGCTTTTTATACAAAAAATGGCGAGAAAAAATGAATTTTAAAATTTTAAAAATAACGGCCATTTTCTCCGTTTTTTAAGGTTGCAGATGCATAAATTGTTGGCCGCGCTTTTTATACAAAATGGCGAGAAAAAATGAATTTTAAAATTTTAAAAATAACGGCCATTTTCTCCGTTTTTTAAGGTTGCAGATGCATAAATTGTTGGCCGCGCTTTTTATACAAAATGGCGAGAAAAAATGAATTTTAAAATTTTAAAAATAACGGCCATTTTCTCCGTTTTTTAAGGTTGCAGATGCATAAATTTTTGGCCGCGCTTTTTATACAAAATGGCGAGAAAAAATGAATTTTAAAATTTTAAAAATAACGGCCATTTTCTCCGTTTTTTAAGGTTGCAGATGCATAAATTGTTGGCCGCGCTTTTTATACAAAATGGCGAGAAAAAATGAATTTTAAAATTTTAAAAATAACGGCCATTTTCTCCGTTTTTTAAGGTTGCAGATGCATAAATTGTTGGCCGCGCTTTTTATACAAAATGGCGAGAAAAAATGAATTTTAAAATTTTAAAAATAACGGCCATTTTCTCCGTTTTTTAAGGTTGCAGATGCATAAATTGTTGGCTGTGCTTTTTATACAAAATGGCGAGAAAAAATGAATTTTAAAATTTTAAAAATAACGGCCATTTTCTCCGTTTTTTAAGGTTGCAGATGCATAAATTGTTGGCTGCGCTTTTTATACAAAATGGCGAGAAAAAATGAATTTTAAAATTTTAAAAATAACGGCCATTTTCTCCGTTTTTTAAGGTTGCAGATACAAAAATGGCGATAAAAAATTTTTGGCCATTTTCTTTTTTTAAGGTTGCAGATGCATAAAAATGGCGAGAAAAAATGAATTTTAAAATTTTAAAAATAACGGCCATTTTCTCCGTTTTTTAAGGTTGCAGATGCATAAATTGTTGGCCGCGCTTTTTATACAAAATGGCGAGAAAAAATGAATTTTAAAATTTTAAAAATAACGGCCATTTTCTCCGTTTTTTAAGGTTGCAGATGCATAAATTTTTGGCTGTGCTTTTTATACAAAATGGCGAGAAAAAATGAATTTTAAAATTTTAAAAATAACGGCCATTTTCTCCGTTTTTTAAGGTTGCAGATGCATAAATTGTTGGCCGCGCTTTTTATACAAAATGGCGAGAAAAAATGAATTTTAAAATTTTAAAAATAACGGCCATTTTCTCCGTTTTTTAAGGTTGCAGATGCATAAATTGTTGGCCGCGCTTTTTATACAAAATGGCGAGAAAAAATGAATTTTAAAATTTTAAAAATAACGGCCATTTTCTCCGTTTTTTAAGGTTGCAGATGCATAAATTGTTGGCCGCGCTTTTTATACAAAATGGCGAGAAAAAATGAATTTTAAAATTTTAAAAATAACGGCCATTTTCTCCGTTTTTTAAGGTTGCAGATGCATAAATTGTTGGCCGCGCTTTTTATACAAAATGGCGAGAAAAAATGAATTTTAAAATTTTAAAAATAACGGCCATTTTCTCCGTTTTTTAAGGTTGCAGATGCATAAATTGTTGGCCGCGCTTTTTATACAAAATGGCGAGAAAAAATGAATTTTAAAATTTTAAAAATAACGGCCATTTTCTCCGTTTTTTAAGGTTGCAGATGCATAAATTGTTGGCTGCGCTTTTTATACAAAATGGCGAGAAAAAATGAATTTTAAAATTTTAAAAATAACGGCCATTTTCTCCGTTTTTTAAGGTTGCAGATGCATAAATTGTTGGCTGCGCTTTTTATACAAAATGGCGAGAAAAAATGAATTTTAAAATTTTAAAAATAACGGCCATTTTCTCCGTTTTTTAAGGTTGCAGATGCATAAATTGTTGGCCGCGCTTTTTATACAAAATGGCGAGAAAAAATGAATTTTAAAATTTTACGTAAAATAATAGCCACGGCCATTTTCTCCGTTTTTTAAGGTTGCAGATGCATAAATTGTTGGCCGCGCTTTTTATACAAAATGGCGAGAAAAAATGAATTTTAAAATTTTAAAAATAACGGCCATTTTCTCCGTTTTTTAAGGTTGCAGATGCATAAATTGTTGGCCGCGCTTTTTATACAAAATGGCGAGAAAAAATGAATTTTAAAATTTTAAAAATAACGGCCATTTTCTCCGTTTTTTAAGGTTGCAGACGCATAAATTGTTGGCTGTGCTTTTTATACAAAATGGCGAGAAAAAATGAATTTTAAAATTTTAAAAATAACGGCCATTTTCTCCGTTTTTTAAGGTTGCAGATGCATAAATTGTTGGCCCCTGTGCTTTTATACAAAATGGCGAGAAAAAATGAATTTTAAAATTTTAAAAATAACGGCCATTTTCTCCGTTTTTTAAGGTTGCAGATGCATAAATTGTTGGCCGCGCTTTTTATACAAAATGGCGAGAAAAAATGAATTTTAAAATTTTAAAAATAACGGCCATTTTCTCCGTTTTTTAAGGTTGCAGATGCATAAATTGTTGGCCGCGCTTTTTATACAAAATGGCGAGAAAAAATGAATTTTAAAATTTTAAAAATAACGGCCATTTTCTCCGTTTTTTAAGGTTGCAGATGCATAAATTGTTGGCTGCGCTTTTTATACAAAATGGCGAGAAAAAATGAATTTTAAAATTTTAAAAATAACGGCCATTTTCTCCGTTTTTTAAGGTTGCAGATGCATAAAATTGTTGGCTGTGCTTTTTATACAAAAATGGCGAGAAAAAATGAATTTTAAAATTTTAAAAATAACGGCCATTTTCTCCGTTTTTTAAGGTTGCAGATGCATAAATTGTTGGCTGCGCTTTTTATACAAAATGGCGAGAAAAAATGAATTTTAAAATTTTAAAAATAACGGCCATTTTCTCCGTTTTTTAAGGTTGCAGATGCATAAATTGTTGGCCGCGCTTTTTATACAAAATGGCGAGAAAAAATGAATTTTAAAATTTTAAAAATAACGGCCATTTTCTCCGTTTTTTAAGGTTGCAGATGCATAAATTGTTGGCTGTGCTTTTTATACAAAAATGGCGAGAAAAAATGAATTTTAAAATTTTAAAAATAACGGCCATTTTCTCCGTTTTTTAAGGTTGCAGATGCATAAATTGTTGGCCGCGCTTTTTATACAAAATGGCGAGAAAAAATGAATTTTAAAATTTTAAAAATAACGGCCATTTTCTCCGTTTTTTAAGGTTGCAGATGCATAAATTGTTGGCTGTGCTTTTTATACAAAATGGCGAGAAAAAATGAATTTTAAAATTTTAAAAATAACGGCCATTTTCTCCGTTTTTTAAGGTTGCAGATGCATAAATTGTTGGCCGCGCTTTTTATACAAAATGGCGAGAAAAAATGAATTTTAAAATTTTAAAAATAACGGCCATTTTCTCCGTTTTTTAAGGTTGCAGATGCATAAATTGTTGGCCGCGCTTTTTATACAAAATGGCGAGAAAAAATGAATTTTAAAATTTTAAAAATAACGGCCATTTTCTCCGTTTTTTAAGGTTGCAGATGCATAAATTGTTGGCCGCGCTTTTTATACAAAATGGCGAGAAAAAAATGAATTTTTTCCGTTTTTTAAAATTTTTGTTGGCTGGCTTTTTAAAAAATGGCGAAAAAAAAATTTTAAAATTTTAAAAATAACGGCCATTTTCTCCGTTTTTTAAGGTTGCAGATGCATAAATTGTTGGCCGCGCTTTTTATACAAAATGGCGAGAAAAAATGAATTTTAAAATTTTAAAAATAACGGCCATTTTCTCCGTTTTTTAAGGTTGCAGATGCATAAAATTGTTGGCCGCGCTTTTTATACAAAATGGCGAGAAAAAATGAATTTTAAAATTTTAAAAATAACGGCCATTTTCTCCGTTTTTTAAGGTTGCAGATGCATAAATTGTTGGCCGCGCTTTTTATACAAAATGGCGAGAAAAAATGAATTTTAAAATTTTAAAAATAACGGCCATTTTCTCCGTTTTTTAAGGTTGCAGATGCATAAATTGTTGGCTGCGCTTTTTATACAAAATGGCGAGAAAAAATGAATTTTAAAATTTTAAAAATAACGGCCATTTTCTCCGTTTTTTAAGGTTGCAGATGCATAAATTGTTGGCTGCGCTTTTTATACAAAATGGCGAGAAAAAATGAATTTTAAAATTTTAAAAATAACGGCCATTTTCTCCGTTTTTTAAGGTTGCAGATGCATAAATTGTTGGCCGCGCTTTTTATACAAAATGGCGAGAAAAAATGAATTTTAAAATTTTAAAAATAACGGCCATTTTCTCCGTTTTTTAAGGTTGCAGATGCATAAATTGTTGGCCGCGCTTTTTATACAAAATGGCGAGAAAAAATGAATTTTAAAATTTTAAAAATAACGGCCATTTTCTCCGTTTTTTAAGGTTGCAGATGCATAAATTGTTGGCCGCGCTTTTTATACAAAATGGCGAGAAAAAATGAATTTTAAAATTTTAAAAATAACGGCCATTTTCTCCGTTTTTTAAGGTTGCAGATGCATAAATTGTTGGCTGTGCTTTTTATACAAAATGGCGAGAAAAAATGAATTTTAAAATTTTAAAAATAACGGCCATTTTCTCCGTTTTTTAAGGTTGCAGATGCATAAATTGTTGGCCGCGCTTTTTATACAAAATGGCGAGAAAAAATGAATTTTAAAATTTTAAAAATAACGGCCATTTTCTCCGTTTTTTAAGGTTGCAGATGCATAAATTGTTGGCTGCGCTTTTTATACAAAATGGCGAGAAAAAATGAATTTTAAAATTTTAAAAATAACGGCCATTTTCTCCGTTTTTTAAGGTTGCAGATGCATAAATTTTTGGCCGCGCTTTTTATACAAAATGGCGAGAAAAAATGAATTTTAAAATTTTAAAAATAACGGCCATTTTCTCCGTTTTTTAAGGTTGCAGATGCATAAATTGTTGGCTGTGCTTTTTATACAAAATGGCGAGAAAAAATGAATTTTAAAATTTTAAAAATAACGGCCATTTTCTCCGTTTTTTAAGGTTGCAGATGCATAAATTGTTGGCCGCGCTTTTTATACAAAATGGCGAGAAAAAATGAATTTTAAAATTTTAAAAATAACGGCCATTTTCTCCGTTTTTTAAGGTTGCAGATGCATAAATTGTTGGCCGCGCTTTTTATACAAAATGGCGAGAAAAAATGAATTTTAAAATTTTAAAAATAACGGCCATTTTCTCCGTTTTTTAAGGTTGCAGATGCATAAATTGTTGGCCGCGCTTTTTATACAAAATGGCGAGAAAAAATGAATTTTAAAATTTTAAAAATAACGGCCATTTTCTCCGTTTTTTAAGGTTGCAGATGCATAAATTGTTGGCCGCGCTTTTTATACAAAATGGCGAGAAAAAATGAATTTTAAAATTTTAAAAATAACGGCCATTTTCTCCGTTTTTTAAGGTTGCAGATGCATAAAATTGTTGGCCGCGCTTTTTATACAAAAATGGCGAGAAAAAATGAATTTTAAAATTTTAAAAATAACGGCCATTTTCTCCGTTTTTTAAGGTTGCAGATGCATAAATTGTTGGCCGCGCTTTTTATACAAAATGGCGAGAAAAAATGAATTTTAAAATTTTAAAAATAACGGCCATTTTCTCCGTTTTTTAAGGTTGCAGATGCATAAATTGTTGGCCGCGCTTTTTATACAAAATGGCGAGAAAAAATGAATTTTAAAATTTTAAAAATAACGGCCATTTTCTCCGTTTTTTAAGGTTGCAGATGCATAAATTGTTGGCCGCGCTTTTTATACAAAATGGCGAGAAAAAATGAATTTTAAAATTTTAAAAATAACGGCCATTTTCTCCGTTTTTTAAGGTTGCAGATGCATAAATTGTTGGCCGTGCTTTTTATACAAAATGGCGAGAAAAAATGAATTTTAAAATTTTAAAAATAACGGCCATTTTCTCCGTTTTTTAAGGTTGCAGATGCATAAATTGTTGGCCGCGCTTTTTATACAAAATGGCGAGAAAAAATGAATTTTAAAATTTTAAAAATAACGGCCATTTTCTCCGTTTTTTAAGGTTGCAGATGCATAAATTGTTGGCTGCGCTTTTTATACAAAATGGCGAGAAAAAATGAATTTTAAAATTTTAAAAATAACGGCCATTTTCTCCGTTTTTTAAGGTTGCAGATGCATAAATTTTTGGCCGCGCTTTTTATACAAAATGGCGAGAAAAAATGAATTTTAAAATTTTAAAAATAACGGCCATTTTCTCCGTTTTTTAAGGTTGCAGATGCATAAATTGTTGGCCGCGCTTTTTATACAAAATGGCGAGAAAAAATGAATTTTAAAATTTTAAAAATAACGGCCATTTTCTCCGTTTTTTAAGGTTGCAGATGCATAAATTTTTGGCCGCGCTTTTTATACAAAATGGCGAGAAAAAATGAATTTTAAAATTTTAAAAATAACGGCCATTTTCTCCGTTTTTTAAGGTTGCAGATGCATAAATTGTTGGCCGCGCTTTTTATACAAAATGGCGAGAAAAAATGAATTTTAAAATTTTAAAAATAACTGCCATTTTCTCCGTTTTTTAAGGTTGCAGATGCATAAATTGTTGGCCGCGCTTTTTATACAAAATGGCGAGAAAAAATGAATTTTAAAATTTTAAAAATAACGGCCATTTTCTCCGTTTTTTAAGGTTGCAGATGCATAAATTGTTGGCCGCGCTTTTTATACAAAATGGCGAGAAAAAATGAATTTTAAAATTTTAAAAATAACGGCCATTTTCTCCGTTTTTTAAGGTTGCAGATGCATAAATTGTTGGCCGCGCTTTTTATACAAAATGGCGAGAAAAAATGAATTTTAAAATTTTAAAAATAACGGCCATTTTCTCCGTTTTTTAAGGTTGCAGATGCATAAATTGTTGGCCGCGCTTTTTATACAAAATGGCGAGAAAAAATGAATTTTAAAATTTTAAAAATAACGGCCATTTTCTCCGTTTTTTAAGGTTGCAGATGCATAAATTGTTGGCTGTGCTTTTTATACAAAAATGGCGAGAAAAAATGAATTTTAAAATTTTAAAAATAACGGCCATTTTCTCCGTTTTTTAAGGTTGCAGATGCATAAATTGTTGGCCGCGCTTTTTATACAAAATGGCGAGAAAAAATGAATTTTAAAATTTTAAAAATAACGGCCATTTTCTCCGTTTTTTAAGGTTGCAGATGCATAAATTGTTGGCTGCGCTTTTTATACAAAATGGCGAGAAAAAATGAATTTTAAAATTTTAAAAATAACGGCCATTTTCTCCGTTTTTTAAGGTTGCAGATGCATAAATTGTTGGCCGCGCTTTTTATACAAAATGGCGAGAAAAAATGAATTTTAAAATTTTAAAAATAACGGCCATTTTCTCCGTTTTTTAAGGTTGCAGATGCATAAATTGTTGGCCGTGCTTTTTATACAAAATGGCGAGAAAAAATGAATTTTAAAATTTTAAAAATAACGGCCATTTTCTCCGTTTTTTAAGGTTGCAGATGCATAAATTGTTGGCCGCGCTTTTTATACAAAATGGCGAGAAAAAATGAATTTTAAAATTTTAAAAATAACGGCCATTTTCTCCGTTTTTTAAGGTTGCAGATGCATAAATTGTTGGCCGCGCTTTTTATACAAAATGGCGAGAAAAAATGAATTTTAAAATTTTAAAAATAACGGCCATTTTCTCCGTTTTTTAAGGTTGCAGATGCATAAATTGTTGGCCGCGCTTTTTATACAAAATGGCGAGAAAAAATGAATTTTAAAATTTTAAAAATAACGGCCATTTTCTCCGTTTTTTAAGGTTGCAGATGCATAAATTGTTGGCCGCGCTTTTTATACAAAATGGCGAGAAAAAATGAATTTTAAAATTTTAAAAATAACGGCCATTTTCTCCGTTTTTTAAGGTTGCAGATGCATAAATTGTTGGCCGCGCTTTTTATACAAAATGGCGAGAAAAAATGAATTTTAAAATTTTAAAAATAACGGCCATTTTCTCCGTTTTTTAAGGTTGCAGATGCATAAATTGTTGGCCGCGCTTTTTATACAAAATGGCGAGAAAAAATGAATTTTAAAATTTTAAAAATAACGGCCATTTTCTCCGTTTTTTAAGGTTGCAGATGCATAAATTGTTGGCCGCGCTTTTTATACAAAATGGCGAGAAAAAATGAATTTTAAAATTTTAAAAATAACGGCCATTTTCTCCGTTTTTTAAGGTTGCAGATGCATAAATTGTTGGCCGCGCTTTTTATACAAAATGGCGAGAAAAAATGAATTTTAAAATTTTAAAAATAACGGCCATTTTCTCCGTTTTTTAAGGTTGCAGATGCATAAATTGTTGGCCGCGCTTTTTATACAAAATGGCGAGAAAAAATGAATTTTAAAATTTTAAAAATAACGGCCATTTTCTCCGTTTTTTAAGGTTGCAGATGCATAAATTGTTGGCCGCGCTTTTTATACAAAATGGCGAGAAAAAATGAATTTTAAAATTTTAAAAATAACGGCCATTTTCTCCGTTTTTTAAGGTTGCAGATGCATAAATTGTTGGCCGCGCTTTTTATACAAAATGGCGAGAAAAAATGAATTTTAAAATTTTAAAAATAACGGCCATTTTCTCCGTTTTTTAAGGTTGCAGATGCATAAATTGTTGGCCGCGCTTTTTATACAAAATGGCGAGAAAAAATGAATTTTAAAATTTTAAAAATAACGGCCATTTTCTCCGTTTTTTAAGGTTGCAGATGCATAAATTGTTGGCCGCGCTTTTTATACAAAATGGCGAGAAAAAATGAATTTTAAAATTTTAAAAATAACGGCCATTTTCTCCGTTTTTTAAGGTTGCAGATGCATAAATTGTTGGCCGCGCTTTTTATACAAAATGGCGAGAAAAAATGAATTTTAAAATTTTAAAATAACGGCCATTTTCTCCGTTTTTTAAGGTTGCAGATGCATAAATTGTTGGCCGCGCTTTTTATACAAAATGGCGAGAAAAAATGAATTTTAAAATTTTAAAAATAACGGCCATTTTCTCCGTTTTTTAAGGTTGCAGATGCATAAATTGTTGGCCGCGCTTTTTATACAAAATGGCGAGAAAAAATGAATTTTAAAATTTTAAAAATAACGGCCATTTTCTCCGTTTTTTAAGGTTGCAGATGCATAAATTGTTGGCCGCGCTTTTTATACAAAATGGCGAGAAAAAATGAATTTTAAAATTTTAAAAATAACGGCCATTTTCTCCGTTTTTTAAGGTTGCAGATGCATAAATTGTTGGCCGCGCTTTTTATACAAAATGGCGAGAAAAAATGAATTTTAAAATTTTAAAAATAACGGCCATTTTCTCCGTTTTTTAAGGTTGCAGAATTGTTGCTCTTTTTATACAAAAATGGCGAGAAAAAATGAATTTTAAAATTTTAAAAATGGCCTTTTTTTCTGTTTTTTAAGGTTGCAGATGCATAAATTGTTGGCCGCGCTTTTTATACAAAATGGCGAGAAAAAATGAATTTTAAAATTTTAAAAATAACGGCCATTTTCTCCGTTTTTTAAGGTTGCAGATGCATAAATTGTTGGCCGCGCTTTTTATACAAAATGGCGAGAAAAAATGAATTTTAAAATTTTAAAAATAACGGCCATTTTCTCCGTTTTTTAAGGTTGCAGATGCATAAATTGTTGGCTGCGCTTTTTATACAAAATGGCGAGAAAAAATGAATTTTAAAATTTTAAAAATAACGGCCATTTTCTCCGTTTTTTAAGGTTGCAGATGCATAAATTGTTGGCTGCGCTTTTTATACAAAATGGCGAGAAAAAATGAATTTTAAAATTTTAAAAATAACGGCCATTTTCTCCGTTTTTTAAGGTTGCAGATGCATAAATTGTTGGCCGTGCTTTTTATACAAAATGGCGAGAAAAAATGAATTTTAAAATTTTAAAAATAACGGCCATTTTCTCCGTTTTTTAAGGTTGCAGATGCATAAATTGTTGGCCGCGCTTTTTATACAAAATGGCGAGAAAAAATGAATTTTAAAATTTTAAAAATAACGGCCATTTTCTCCGTTTTTTAAGGTTGCAGATGCATAAATTGTTGGCCGTGCTTTTTATACAAAAATGGCGAGAAAAAATGAATTTTAAAATTTTAAAAATAACGGCCATTTTCTCCGTTTTTTAAGGTTGCAGATGCATAAATTGTTGGCCGCGCTTTTTATACAAAATGGCGAGAAAAAATGAATTTTAAAATTTTAAAAATAACGGCCATTTTCTCCGTTTTTTAAGGTTGCAGATGCATAAATTGTTGGCCGCGCTTTTTATACAAAATGGCGAGAAAAAATGAATTTTAAAATTTTAAAAATAACGGCCATTTTCTCCGTTTTTTAAGGTTGCAGATGCATAAATTGTTGCGCCGTCGCTTTTTATACAAAAATGGCGAGAAAAAATGAATTTTAAAATTTTAAAAATAACGGCCATTTTCTCCGTTTTTTAAGGTTGCAGATGCATAAATTGTTGGCCGCGCTTTTTATACAAAATGGCGAGAAAAAATGAATTTTAAAATTTTAAAAATAACGGCCATTTTCTCCGTTTTTTAAGGTTGCAGATGCATAAATTGTTGGCTGCGCTTTTTATACAAAATGGCGAGAAAAAATGAATTTTAAAATTTTAAAAATAACGGCCATTTTCTCCGTTTTTTAAGGTTGCAGATGCATAAATTGTTGGCCGCGCTTTTTATACAAAATGGCGAGAAAAAATGAATTTTAAAATTTTAAAAATAACGGCCATTTTCTCCGTTTTTTAAGGTTGCAGATGCATAAATTGTTGGCCGCGCTTTTTATACAAAATGGCGAGAAAAAATGAATTTTAAAATTTTAAAAATAACGGCCATTTTCTCCGTTTTTTAAGGTTGCAGATGCATAAATTGTTGGCCGCGCTTTTTATACAAAATGGCGAGAAAAAATGAATTTTAAAATTTTAAAAATAACGGCCATTTTCTCCGTTTTTTAAGGTTGCAGATGCATAAATTGTTGGCCGCGCTTTTTATACAAAATGGCGAGAAAAAATGAATTTTAAAATTTTAAAAATAACGGCCATTTTCTCCGTTTTTTAAGGTTGCAGATGCATAAATTGTTGGCCGCGCTTTTTATACAAAATGGCGAGAAAAAATGAATTTTAAAATTTTAAAAATAACGGCCATTTTCTCCGTTTTTTAAGGTTGCAGATGCATAAATTGTTGGCCGCGCTTTTTATACAAAATGGCGAGAAAAAATGAATTTTAAAATTTTAAAAATAACGGCCATTTTCTCCGTTTTTTAAGGTTGCAGATGCATAAATTGTTGGCCGCGCTTTTTATACAAAATGGCGAGAAAAAATGAATTTTAAAATTTTAAAAATAACGGCCATTTTCTCCGTTTTTTAAGGTTGCAGATGCATAAATTGTTGGCCGCGCTTTTTATACAAAATGGCGAGAAAAAATGAATTTTAAAATTTTAAAAATAACGGCCATTTTCTCCGTTTTTTAAGGTTGCAGATGCATAAATTGTTGGCCGCGCTTTTTATACAAAATGGCGAGAAAAAATGAATTTTAAAATTTTAAAAATAATGGCCATTTTCTCCGTTTTTTAAAAAATAACTCGTTTTTTAAGGTTGCAGATGCATAAATTGTTGGCCGCGCTTTTTATACAAAATGGCGAGAAAAAATGAATTTTAAAATTTTAAAAATAATGGCCATTTTCTCCGTTTTTTAAGGTTGCAGATGCATAAATTGTTGGCCGCGCTTTTTATACAAAATGGCGAGAAAAAATGAATTTTAAAATTTTAAAAATAACGGCCATTTTCTCCGTTTTTTAAGGTTGCAGATGCATAAATTGTTGGCCGCGCTTTTTATACAAAATGGCGAGAAAAAATGAATTTTAAAATTTTAAAAATAACGGCCATTTTCTCCGTTTTTTAAGGTTGCAGATGCATAAATTGTTGGCCGCGCTTTTTATACAAAATGGCGAGAAAAAATGAATTTTAAAATTTTAAAAATAACGGCCATTTTCTCCGTTTTTTAAGGTTGCAGATGCATAAATTGTTGGCCGCGCTTTTTATACAAAATGGCGAGAAAAAATGAATTTTAAAATTTTAAAAATAACGGCCATTTTCTCCGTTTTTTAAGGTTGCAGATGCATAAATTTTTGGCTGCGCTTTTTATACAAAATGGCGAGAAAAAATGAATTTTAAAATTTTAAAAATAACGGCCATTTTCTCCGTTTTTTAAGGTTGCAGATGCATAAATTGTTGGCCGCGCTTTTTATACAAAATGGCGAGAAAAAATGAATTTTAAAATTTTAAAAATAACGGCCATTTTCTCCGTTTTTTAAGGTTGCAGATGCATAAATTGTTGGCCGTGCTTTTTATACAAAAATGGCGAGAAAAAATGAATTTTAAAATTTTAAAAATAACGGCCATTTTCTCCGTTTTTTAAGGTTGCAGATGCATAAATTGTTGGCCGCGCTTTTTATACAAAATGGCGAGAAAAAATGAATTTTAAAATTTTAAAAATAACGGCCATTTTCTCCGTTTTTTAAGGTTGCAGATGCATAAATTGTTGGCCGCGCTTTTTATACAAAATGGCGAGAAAAAATGAATTTTAAAATTTTAAAAATAACGGCCATTTTCTCCGTTTTTTAAGGTTGCAGATGCATAAATTGTTGGCTGCGCTTTTTATACAAAATGGCGAGAAAAAATGAATTTTAAAATTTTAAAAATAACGGCCATTTTCTCCGTTTTTTAAGGTTGCAGATGCATAAATTGTTGGCCGCGCTTTTTATACAAAATGGCGAGAAAAAATGAATTTTAAAATTTTAAAAATAACGGCCATTTTCTCCGTTTTTTAAGGTTGCAGATGCATAAATTGTTGGCCGCGCTTTTTATACAAAATGGCGAGAAAAAATGAATTTTAAAATTTTAAAAATAACGGCCATTTTCTCCGTTTTTTAAGGTTGCAGATGCATAAATTGTTGGCCGCGCTTTTTATACAAAATGGCGAGAAAAAATGAATTTTAAAATTTTAAAAATAACGG
The DNA here is from genome assembly GCA_018904355.1 of Drosophila sproati. Taxonomy (NCBI): domain Eukaryota; kingdom Metazoa; phylum Arthropoda; class Insecta; order Diptera; family Drosophilidae; genus Drosophila; species Drosophila sproati. The sequence goes on along the minus strand of JAEIFY010000027.1, from coordinate 22,234 downwards.
CCATTTTCTCCGTTTTTTAAGGTTGCAGATGCATAAATTGTTGGCCGTGCTTTTTATACAAAATGGCGAGAAAAAATGAATTTTAAAATTTTAAAAATAACGGCCATTTTCTCCGTTTTTTAAGGTTGCAGATGCATAAATTGTTGGCCGCGCTTTTTATACAAAATGGCGAGAAAAAATGAATTTTAAAATTTTAAAAATAACGGCCATTTTCTCCGTTTTTTAAGGTTGCAGATGCATAAATTGTTGGCTGCGCTTTTTATACAAAATGGCGAGAAAAAATGAATTTTAAAATTTTAAAAATAACGGCCATTTTCTCCGTTTTTTAAGGTTGCAGATGCATAAATTGTTGGCCGCGCTTTTTATACAAAATGGCGAGAAAAAATGAATTTTAAAATTTTAAAAATAACGGCCATTTTCTCCGTTTTTTAAGGTTGCAGATGCATAAATTGTTGGCCGCGCTTTTTATACAAAATGGCGAGAAAAAATGAATTTTAAAATTTTAAAAATAACGGCCATTTTCTCCGTTTTTTAAGGTTGCAGATGCATAAATTGTTGGCCGGCTGCTTTTATACAAAATGGCGAGAAAAAATGAATTTTAAAATTTTAAAAATAACGGCCATTTTCTCCGTTTTTTAAGGTTGCAGATGCATAAATTGTTGGCCGCGCTTTTTATACAAAATGGCGAGAAAAAATGAATTTTAAAATTTTAAAAATAACGGCCATTTTCTCCGTTTTTTAAGGTTGCAGATGCATAAATTGTTGGCCGCGCTTTTTATACAAAATGGCGAGAAAAAATGAATTTTAAAATTTTAAAAATAACGGCCATTTTCTCCGTTTTTTAAGGTTGCAGATGCATAAATTGTTGGCCGCGCTTTTTATACAAAATGGCGAGAAAAAATGAATTTTAAAATTTTAAAAATAACGGCCATTTTCTCCGTTTTTTAAGGTTGCAGATGCATAAATTGTTGGCTGTGCTTTTTATACAAAATGGCGAGAAAAAATGAATTTTAAAATTTTAAAAATAACGGCCATTTTCTCCGTTTTTTAAGGTTGCAGATGCATAAATTGTTGGCCGCGCTTTTTATACAAAATGGCGAGAAAAAATGAATTTTAAAATTTTAAAAATAACGGCCATTTTCTCCGTTTTTTAAGGTTGCAGACGCATAAATTGTTGGCTGCGCTTTTTATACAAAAATGGCGAGAAAAAATGAATTTTAAAATTTTAAAAATAACGGCCATTTTCTCCGTTTTTTAAGGTTGCAGATGAATAAATTGTTGGCCGCGCTTTTTATACAAAATGGCGAGAAAAAATGAATTTTAAAATTTTAAAAATAACGGCCATTTTCTCCGTTTTTTAAGGTTGCAGATGCATAAATTGTTGGCCGCGCTTTTTATACAAAATGGCGAGAAAAAATGAATTTTAAAATTTTAAAAATAACGGCCATTTTCTCTGTTTTTTAAGGTTGCAGATGCATAAATTGTTAGCCGCCATTTTTATACAAAATGGCGAGAAAAAATGAATTTTAAAATTTTAAAAATAACGGCCATTTTCTCCGTTTTTTAAGGTTGCAGATGCATAAATTGTTGGCCGCGCTTTTTATACAAAATGGCGAGAAAAAATGAATTTTAAAATTTTAAAAATAACGGCCATTTTCTCCGTTTTTTAAGGTTGCAGATGCATAAATTGTTGGCCGCGCTTTTTATACAAAATGGCGAGAAAAAATGAATTTTAAAATTTTAAAAATAACGGCCATTTTCTCCGTTTTTTAAGGTTGCAGATGCATAAATTGTTGGCCGCGCTTTTTATACAAAATGGCGAGAAAAAATGAATTTTAAAATTTTAAAAATAACGGCCATTTTCTCCGTTTTTTAAGGTTGCAGATGCATAAATTGTTGGCCGCGCTTTTTATACAAAATGGCGAGAAAAAATGAATTTTAAAATTTTAAAAATAACGGCCATTTTCTCCGTTTTTTAAGGTTGCAGATGCATAAATTGTTGGCCGCGCTTTTTATACAAAATGGCGAGAAAAAATGAATTTTAAAATTTTAAAAATAACGGCCATTTTCTCCGTTTTTTAAGGTTGCAGATGCATAAATTGTTGGCCGCGCTTTTTATACAAAATGGCGAGAAAAAATGAATTTTAAAATTTTAAAAATAACGGCCATTTTCTCCGTTTTTTAAGGTTGCAGATGCATAAATTGTTGGCCGCGCTTTTTATACAAAATGGCGAGAAAAAATGAATTTTAAAATTTTAAAAATAACGGCCATTTTCTCCGTTTTTTAAGGTTGCAGATGCATAAATTGTTGGCCGCGCTTTTTATACAAAATGGCGAGAAAAAATGAATTTTAAAATTTTAAAAATAACGGCCATTTTCTCCGTTTTTTAAGGTTGCAGATGCATAAATTGTTGGCCGCGCTTTTTATACAAAATGGCGAGAAAAAATGAATTTTAAAATTTTAAAAATAACGGCCATTTTCTCCGTTTTTTAAGGTTGCAGATGCATAAATTGTTGGCCGCGCTTTTTATACAAAATGGCGAGAAAAAATGAATTTTAAAATTTTAAAAATAACGGCCATTTTCTCCGTTTTTTAAGGTTGCAGATGCATAAATTGTTGGCCGCGCTTTTTATACAAAATGGCGAGAAAAAATGAATTTTAAAATTTTAAAAATAACGGCCATTTTCTCCGTTTTTTAAGGTTGCAGATGCATAAATTGTTGGCTGCGCTTTTTATACAAAATGGCGAGAAAAAATGAATTTTAAAATTTTAAAAATAACGGCCATTTTCTCCGTTTTTTAAGGTTGCAGATGCATAAATTGTTGGCCGCGCTTTTTATACAAAATGGCGAGAAAAAATGAATTTTAAAATTTTAAAAATAACGGCCATTTTCTCCGTTTTTTAAGGTTGCAGATGCATAAATTGTTGGCCGCGCTTTTTATACAAAATGGCGAGAAAAAATGAATTTTAAAATTTTAAAAATAACGGCCATTTTCTCCGTTTTTTAAGGTTGCAGATGCATAAATTGTTGGCCGCGCTTTTTATACAAAATGGCGAGAAAAAATGAATTTTAAAATTTTAAAATAACGGCCATTTTCTCCGTTTTTTAAGGTTGCAGATGCATAAATTGTTGGCCGCGCTTTTTATACAAAATGGCGAGAAAAAATGAATTTTAAAATTTTAAAAATAACGGCCATTTTCTCCGTTTTTTAAGGTTGCAGATGCATAAATTTTTGGCCGCGCTTTTTATACAAAATGGCGAGAAAAAATGAATTTTAAAATTTTAAAAATAACGGCCATTTTCTCCGTTTTTTAAGGTTGCAGATGCATAAATTGTTGGCCGCGCTTTTTATACAAAATGGCGAGAAAAAATGAATTTTAAAATTTTAAAAATAACGGCCATTTTCTCCGTTTTTTAAGGTTGCAGATGCATAAATTGTTGGCTGCGCTTTTTATACAAAATGGCGAGAAAAAATGAATTTTAAAATTTTAAAAATAACGGCCATTTTCTCCGTTTTTTAAGGTTGCAGATGCATAAATTGTTGGCCGCGCTTTTTATACAAAATGGCGAGAAAAAATGAATTTTAAAATTTTAAAAATAACGGCCATTTTCTCCGTTTTTTAAGGTTGCAGATGCATAAATTGTTGGCCGCGCTTTTTATACAAAATGGCGAGAAAAAATGAATTTTAAAATTTTAAAAATAACGGCCATTTTCTCCGTTTTTTAAGGTTGCAGATGCATAAATTGTTGGCCGCGCTTTTTATACAAAATGGCGAGAAAAAATGAATTTTAAAATTTTAAAAATAACGGCCATTTTCTCCGTTTTTTAAGGTTGCAGATGCATAAATTGTTGGCCGCGCTTTTTATACAAAATGGCGAGAAAAAATGAATTTTAAAATTTTAAAAATAACGGCCATTTTCTCCGTTTTTTAAGGTTGCAGATGCATAAATTGTTGGCCGCGCTTTTTATACAAAATGGCGAGAAAAAATGAATTTTAAAATTTTAAAAATAACGGCCATTTTCTCCGTTTTTTAAGGTTGCAGATGCATAAATTGTTGGCTGCGCTTTTTATACAAAATGGCGAGAAAAAATGAATTTTAAAATTTTAAAAATAACGGCCATTTTCTCCGTTTTTTAAGGTTGCAGATGCATAAATTGTTGGCCGCGCTTTTTATACAAAATGGCGAGAAAAAATGAATTTTAAAATTTTAAAAATAACGGCCATTTTCTCCGTTTTTTAAGGTTGCAGATGCATAAATTGTTGGCCGCGCTTTTTATACAAAATGGCGAGAAAAAATGAATTTTAAAATTTTAAAAATAACGGCCATTTTCTCCGTTTTTTAAGGTTGCAGATGCATAAATTGTTGGCCGCGCTTTTTATACAAAATGGCGAGAAAAAATGAATTTTAAAATTTTAAAAATAACGGCCATTTTCTCCGTTTTTTAAGGTTGCAGATGCATAAATTGTTGGCCGCGCTTTTTATAAAGGGAGAAAAAGAATTTTAAAATTTTAAAAATTGTTGGCCGTTTTTTATACCAAAATGGCGAGAAAAAATGAATTTTAAAATTTTAAAAATAACGGCCATTTTCTCCGTTTTTTAAGGTTGCAGATGCATAAATTGTTGGCCGCGCTTTTTATACAAAATGGCGAGAAAAAATGAATTTTAAAATTTTAAAAATAACGGCCATTTTCTCCGTTTTTTAAGGTTGCAGATGCATAAATTGTTGGCCGCGCTTTTTATACAAAATGGCGAGAAAAAATGAATTTTAAAATTTTAAAAATAACGGCCATTTTCTCCGTTTTTTAAGGTTGCAGATGCATAAATTGTTGGCCGCGCTTTTTATACAAAATGGCGAGAAAAAATGAATTTTAAAATTTTAAAAATAACGGCCATTTTCTCCGTTTTTTAAGGTTGCAGATGCATAAATTGTTGGCTGCGCTTTTTATACAAAATGGCGAGAAAAAATGAATTTTAAAATTTTAAAAATAACGGCCATTTTCTCCGTTTTTTAAGGTTGCAGATGCATAAATTGTTGGCCGCGCTTTTTATACAAAATGGCGAGAAAAAATGAATTTTAAAATTTTAAAAATAACGGCCATTTTCTCCGTTTTTTAAGGTTGCAGATGCATAAATTGTTGGCCGCGCTTTTTATACAAAATGGCGAGAAAAAATGAATTTTAAAATTTTAAAAATAACGGCCATTTTCTCCGTTTTTTAAGGTTGCAGATGCATAAATTGTTGGCCGCGCTTTTTATACAAAATGGCGAGAAAAAATGAATTTTAAAATTTTAAAAATAACGGCCATTTTCTCCGTTTTTTAAGGTTGCAGATGCATAAATTGTTGGCCGCGCTTTTTATACAAAATGGCGAGAAAAAATGAATTTTAAAATTTTAAAAATAACGGCCATTTTCTCCGTTTTTTAAGGTTGCAGATGCATAAATTGTTGGCCGCGCTTTTTATACAAAATGGCGAGAAAAAATGAATTTTAAAATTTTAAAAATAACGGCCATTTTCTCCGTTTTTTAAGGTTGCAGATGCATAAATTGTTGGCCGCGCTTTTTATACAAAATGGCGAGAAAAAATGAATTTTAAAATTTTAAAAATAACGGCCATTTTCTCCGTTTTTTAAGGTTGCAGATGCATAAATTGTTGGCCGCGCTTTTTATACAAAATGGCGAGAAAAAATGAATTTTAAAATTTTAAAAATAACGGCCATTTTCTCCGTTTTTTAAGGTTGCAGATGCATAAATTGTTGGCCGCGCTTTTTATACAAAATGGCGAGAAAAAATGAATTTTAAAATTTTAAAAATAACGGCCATTTTCTCTCGTTTTTTAAGTTTTTAAGGTTGCAGATGCATAAATTGTTGGCCGCGCTTTTTATACAAAATGGCGAGAAAAAATGAATTTTAAAATTTTAAAAATAACGGCCATTTTCTCCGTTTTTTAAGGTTGCAGATGCATAAATTGTTGGCCGCGCTTTTTATACAAAATGGCGAGAAAAAATGAATTTTAAAATTTTAAAAATAACGGCCATTTTTCTCCGTTTTTTAAGGTTGCAGATGCATAAATTGTTGGCTGCGCTTTTTATACAAAATGGCGAGAAAAAATGAATTTTAAAATTTTAAAAATAACGGCCATTTTCTCCGTTTTTTAAGGTTGCAGATGCATAAATTGTTGGCCGCGCTTTTTATACAAAATGGCGAGAAAAAATGAATTTTAAAATTTTAAAAATAACGGCCATTTTCTCCGTTTTTTAAGGTTGCAGATGCATAAATTGTTGGCCGCGCTTTTTATACAAAATGGCGAGAAAAAATGAATTTTAAAATTTTAAAAATAACGGCCATTTTCTCCGTTTTTTAAGGTTGCAGACGCATAAATTGTTGGCCGCGCTTTTTATACAAAATGGCGAGAAAAAATGAATTTTAAAATTTTAAAAATAACGGCCATTTTCTCCGTTTTTTAAGGTTGCAGATGCATAAATTGTTGGCCGCGCTTTTTATACAAAATGGCGAGAAAAAATGAATTTTAAAATTTTAAAAATAACGGCCATTTTCTCCGTTTTTTAAGGTTGCAGATGCATAAATTGTTGGCCGCGCTTTTTATACAAAATGGCGAGAAAAAATGAATTTTAAAATTTTAAAAATAACGGCCATTTTCTCCGTTTTTTAAGGTTGCAGATGCATAAATTGTTGGCCGCGCTTTTTATACAAAATGGCGAGAAAAAATGAATTTTAAAATTTTAAAAATAACGGCCATTTTCTCCGTTTTTTAAGGTTGCAGATGCATAAATTGTTGGCCGCGCTTTTTATACAAAATGGCGAGAAAAAATGAATTTTAAAATTTTAAAAATAACGGCCATTTTCTCCGTTTTTTAAGGTTGCAGATGCATAAATTGTTGGCCGCGCTTTTTATACAAAATGGCGAGAAAAAATGAATTTTAAAATTTTAAAAATAACGGCCATTTTCTCCGTTTTTTAAGGTTGCAGATGCATAAATTGTTGGCCGCGCTTTTTATACAAAATGGCGAGAAAAAATGAATTTTAAAATTTTAAAAATAACGGCCATTTTCTCCGTTTTTTAAGGTTGCAGATGCATAAATTGTTGGCCGCGCTTTTTATACAAAATGGCGAGAAAAAATGAATTTTAAAATTTTAAAAATAACGGCCATTTTCTCCGTTTTTTAAGGTTGCAGATGCATAAATTGTTGGCCGCGCTTTTTATACAAAATGGCGAGAAAAAATGAATTTTAAAATTTTAAAAATAACGGCCATTTTCTCCGTTTTTTAAGGTTGCAGATGCATAAATTGTTGGCCGCGCTTTTTATACAAAATGGCGAGAAAAAATGAATTTTAAAATTTTAAAAATAACGGCCATTTTCTCCGTTTTTTAAGGTTGCAGATGCATAAATTGTTGGCCGCGCTTTTTATACAAAATGGCGAGAAAAAATGAATTTTAAAATTTTAAAAATAACGGCCATTTTCTCCGTTTTTTAAGGTTGCAGATGCATAAATTGTTGGCCGCGCTTTTTATACAAAATGGCGAGAAAAAATGAATTTTAAAATTTTAAAAATAACGGCCATTTTCTCCGTTTTTTAAGGTTGCAGATGCATAAATTGTTGGCCGCGCTTTTTATACAAATGGCGAGAAAAATGAATTTTAAAATTTTAAGAGCCGCGCTTTTTATACAAAATGGCGAGAAAAAATGAATTTTAAAATTTTAAAAATAACGGCCATTTTCTCCGTTTTTTAAGGTTGCAGATGCATAAATTGTTGGCCGCGCTTTTTATACAAAATGGCGAGAAAAAATGAATTTTAAAATTTTAAAAATAACGGCCATTTTCTCCGTTTTTTAAGGTTGCAGATGCATAAATTGTTGGCCGCGCTTTTTATACAAAATGGCGAGAAAAAATGAATTTTAAAATTTTAAAAATAACGGCCATTTTCTCCGTTTTTTAAGGTTGCAGATGCATAAATTGTTGGCCGCGCTTTTTATACAAAATGGCGAGAAAAAATGAATTTTAAAATTTTAAAAATAACGGCCATTTTCTCCGTTTTTTAAGGTTGCAGATGCATAAATTGTTGGCCGCGCTTTTTATACAAAATGGCGAGAAAAAATGAATTTTAAAATTTTAAAAATAACGGCCATTTTCTCCGTTTTTTAAGGTTGCAGATGCATAAATTGTTGGCCGCGCTTTTTATACAAAATGGCGAGAAAAAATGAATTTTAAAATTTTAAAAATAACGGCCATTTTCTCCGTTTTTTAAGGTTGCAGATGCATAAATTGTTGGCCGCGCTTTTTATACAAAATGGCGAGAAAAAATGAATTTTAAAATTTTAAAAATAACGGCCATTTTCTCCGTTTTTTAAGGTTGCAGATGCATAAATTGTTGGCCGCGCTTTTTATACAAAATGGCGAGAAAAAATGAATTTTAAAATTTTAAAAATAACGGCCATTTTCTCCGTTTTTTAAGGTTGCAGATGCATAAATTGTTGGCCGCGCTTTTTATACAAAATGGCGAGAAAAAATGAATTTTAAAATTTTAAAAATAACGGCCATTTTCTCCGTTTTTTAAGGTTGCAGATGCATAAATTGTTGGCCGCGCTTTTTATACAAAATGGCGAGAAAAAACGAATTTTAAAATTTTAAAAATAACGGCCATTTTCTCCGTTTTTTAAGGTTGCAGATGCATAAATTGTTGGCCGCGCTTTTTATACAAAATGGCGAGAAAAAATGAATTTTAAAATTTTAAAAATAACGGCCATTTTCTCCGTTTTTTAAGGTTGCAGATGCATAAATTGTTGGCCGCGCTTTTTATACAAAATGGCGAGAAAAAATGAATTTTAAAATTTTAAAAATAACGGCCATTTTCTCCGTTTTTTAAGGTTGCAGATGCATAAATTGTTGGCCGCGCTTTTTATACAAAATGGCGAGAAAAAATGAATTTTAAAATTTTAAAAATAACGGCCATTTTCTCCGTTTTTTAAGGTTGCAGATGCATAAATTGTTGGCCGCGCTTTTTATACAAAATGGCGAGAAAAAATGAATTTTAAAATTTTAAAAATAACGGCCATTTTCTCCGTTTTTTAAGGTTGCAGATGCATAAATTGTTGGCCGCGCTTTTTATACAAAATGGCGAGAAAAAACGAATTTTAAAATTTTAAAAATAACGGCCATTTTCTCCGTTTTTTAAGGTTGCAGATGCATAAATTGTTGGCCGCGCTTTTTATACAAAATGGCGAGAAAAAATGAATTTTAAAATTTTAAAAATAACGGCCATTTTCTCCGTTTTTTAAGGTTGCAGATGCATAAATTGTTGGCCGTGCTTTTATACAAAATGGCGAGAAAAAATGAATTTTAAAATTTTAAAAATAACGGCCATTTTCTCCGTTTTTTAAGGTTGCAGATGCATAAATTGTTGGCCGCGCTTTTTATACAAAATGGCGAGAAAAAATGAATTTTAAAATTTTAAAAATAACGGCCATTTTCTCCGTTTTTTAAGGTTGCAGATGCATAAATTGTTGGCCGCGCTTTTTATACAAAATGGCGAGAAAAAATGAATTTTAAAATTTTAAAAATAACGGCCATTTTCTCCGTTTTTTAAGGTTGCAGATGCATAAATTGTTGGCCGCGCTTTTTATACAAAATGGCGAGAAAAAATGAATTTTAAAATTTTAAAAATAACGGCCATTTTCTCCGTTTTTTAAGGTTGCAGATGCATAAATTGTTGGCCGCGCTTTTTATACAAAATGGCGAGAAAAAATGAATTTTAAAATTTTAAAAATAACGGCCATTTTCTCCGTTTTTTAAGGTTGCAGATGCATAAATTGTTGGCTGCGCTTTTTATACAAAAATGGCGAGAAAAAATGAATTTTAAAATTTTAAAAATAACGGCCATTTTCTCCGTTTTTTAAGGTTGCAGATGCATAAATTGTTGGCCGCGCTTTTTATACAAAATGGCGAGAAAAAATGAATTTTAAAATTTTAAAAATAACGGCCATTTTCTCCGTTTTTTAAGGTTGCAGATGCATAAATTGTTGGCCGCGCTTTTTATACAAAATGGCGAGAAAAAATGAATTTTAAAATTTTAAAAATAACGGCCATTTTCTCCGTTTTTTAAGGTTGCAGATGCATAAATTGTTGGCCGCGCTTTTTATACAAAATGGCGAGAAAAAATGAATTTTAAAATTTTAAAAATAACGGCCATTTTCTCCGTTTTTTAAGGTTGCAGATGCATAAATTGTTGGCCGCGCTTTTTATACAAAATGGCGAGAAAAAATGAATTTTAAAATTTTAAAAATAACGGCCATTTTCTCCGTTTTTTAAGGTTAAAATCCAAAAATTTTTGGCGGGCTTTTTTACAAAATGGCGGAAAAATGATTTTAAAATTTTAAAAATAACGGCCATTTTCTCCGTTTTTTAAGGCATAAATTGTTGGCCGCGCTTTTTATACAAAATGGCGAGAAAAAATGAATTTTAAAATTTTAAAAATAACGGCCATTTTCTCCGTTTTTTAAGGTTGCAGATGCATAAATTGTTGGCCGCGCTTTTTATACAAAATGGCGAGAAAAAATGAATTTTAAAATTTTAAAAATAACGGCCATTTTCTCCGTTTTTTAAGGTTGCAGATGCATAAATTGTTGGCCGCGCTTTTTATACAAAATGGCGAGAAAAAATGAATTTTAAAATTTTAAAAATAACGGCCATTTTCTCCGTTTTTTAAGGTTGCAGATGCATAAATTGTTGGCCGCGCTTTTTATACAAAATGGCGAGAAAAAATGAATTTTAAAATTTTAAAAATAACGGCCATTTTCTCCGTTTTTTAAGGTTGCAGATGCATAAATTGTTGGCCGCGCTTTTTATACAAAATGGCGAGAAAAAATGAATTTTAAAATTTTAAAAATAACGGCCATTTTCTCCGTTTTTTAAGGTTGCAGATGCATAAATTGTTGGCCGCGCTTTTTATACAAAATGGCGAGAAAAAATGAATTTTAAAATTTTAAAAATAACGGCCATTTTCTCCGTTTTTTAAGGTTGCAGATGCATAAATTGTTGGCCGCGCTTTTTATACAAAATGGCGAGAAAAAATGAATTTTAAAATTTTAAAAATAACGGCCATTTTCTCCGTTTTTTAAGGTTGCAGATGCATAAATTGTTGGCCGCGCTTTTTATACAAAATGGCGAGAAAAAATGAATTTTAAAATTTTAAAAATAACGGCCATTTTCTCCGTTTTTTAAGGTTGCAGATGCATAAATTGTTGGCCGCGCTTTTTATACAAAATGGCGAGAAAAAATGAATTTTAAAATTTTAAAAATAACGGCCATTTTCTCCGTTTTTTAAGGTTGCAGATGCATAAATTGTTGGCCGCGCTTTTTATACAAAATGGCGAGAAAAAATGAATTTTAAAATTTTAAAAATAACGGCCATTTTCTCCGTTTTTTAAGGTTGCAGATGCATAAATTGTTGGCCGCGCTTTTTATACAAAATGGCGAGAAAAAATGAATTTTAAAATTTTAAAAATAACGGCCATTTTCTCCGTTTTTTAAGGTTGCAGATGCATAAATTGTTGGCCGCGCTTTTATACAAAATGGCGAGAAAAAATGAATTTTAAAATTTTAAAAATAACGGCCATTTTCTCCGTTTTTTAAGGTTGCAGATGCATAAATTTGTTGGCCGCGCTTTTTATACAAAATGGCGAGAAAAAATGAATTTTAAAATTTTAAAAATAACGGCCATTTTCTCCGTTTTTTAAGGTTGCAGATGCATAAATTGTTGGCCGCGCTTTTTATACAAAATGGCGAGAAAAAATGAATTTTAAAATTTTAAAAATAACGGCCATTTTCTCCGTTTTTTAAGGTTGCAGATGCATAAATTGTTGGCCGCGCTTTTTATACAAAATGGCGAGAAAAAATGAATTTTAAAATTTTAAAAATAACGGCCATTTTCTCCGTTTTTTAAGGTTGCAGATGCATAAATTGTTGGCCGCGCTTTTTATACAAAATGGCGAGAAAAAATGAATTTTAAAATTTTAAAAATAACTGCCATTTTCTCCGTTTTTTAAGGTTGCAGATGCATAAATTGTTGGCCGCGCTTTTTATACAAAATGGCGAGAAAAAATGAATTTTAAAATTTTAAAAATAACGGCCATTTTCTCCGTTTTTTAAGGTTGCAGATGCATAAATTGTTGGCCGCGCTTTTTATACAAAATGGCGAGAAAAAATGAATTTTAAAATTTTAAAAATAACGGCCATTTTCTCCGTTTTTTAAGGTTGCAGATGCATAAATTGTTGGCCGCGCTTTTTATACAAAATGGCGAGAAAAAATGAATTTTAAAATTTTAAAAATAACGGCCATTTTCTCCGTTTTTTAAGGTTGCAGATGCATAAATTGTTGGCCGCGCTTTTTATACAAAATGGCGAGAAAAAATGAATTTTAAAATTTTAAAAATAACGGCCATTTTCTCCGTTTTTTAAGGTTGCAGATGCATAAATTGTTGGCCGCGCTTTTTATACAAAATGGCGAGAAAAAATGAATTTTAAAATTTTAAAAATAACGGCCATTTTCTCCGTTTTTTAAGGTTGCAGATGCATAAATTGTTGGCCGCGCTTTTTTTACAAAATGGCGAGAAAAAATGAATTTTAAAATTTTAAAAATAACGGCCATTTTCTCCGTTTTTTAAGGTTGCAGATGCATAAATTGTTGGCCGCGCTTTTTATACAAAATGGCGAGAAAAAATGAATTTTAAAATTTTAAAAATAACGGCCATTTTCTCCGTTTTTTAAGGTTGCAGATGCATAAATTGTTGGCCGCGCTTTTTATACAAAATGGCGAGAAAAAATGAATTTTAAAATTTTAAAAATAACGGCCATTTTCTCCGTTTTTTAAGGTTGCAGATGCATAAATTGTTGGCCGCGCTTTTTATACAAAATGGCGAGAAAAAATGAATTTTAAAATTTTAAAAATAACGGCCATTTTCTCCGTTTTTTAAGGTTGCAGATGCATAAATTGTTGGCCGCGCTTTTTATACAAAATGGCGAGAAAAAATGAATTTTAAAATTTTAAAAATAACGGCCATTTTCTCCGTTTTTTAAGGTTGCAGATGCATAAATTGTTGGCCGCGCTTTTTATACAAAATGGCGAGAAAAAATGAATTTTAAAATTTTAAAAATAACGGCCATTTTCTCCGTTTTTTAAGGTTGCAGATGCATAAATTGTTGGCCGCGCTTTTTATACAAAATGGCGAGAAAAAATGAATTTTAAAATTTCAAAAATAACGGCCATTTTCTCCGTTTTTTAAGGTTGCAGATGCATAAATTGTTGGCCGCGCTTTTTATACAAAATGGCGAGAAAAAATGAATTTTAAAATTTTAAAAATAACGGCCATTTTCTCCGTTTTTTAAGGTTGCAGATGCATAAATTGTTGGCCGCGCTTTTTATACAAAATGGCGAGAAAAAATGAATTTTAAAATTTTAAAAATAACGGCCATTTTCTCCGTTTTTTAAGGTTGCAGATGCATAAATTGTTGGCCGCGCTTTTTATACAAAATGGCGAGAAAAAATGAATTTTAAAATTTTAAAAATAACGGCCATTTTCTCCGTTTTTTAAGGTTGCAGATGCATAAATTGTTGGCCGCGCTTTTTATACAAAATGGCGAGAAAAAATGAATTTTAAAATTTTAAAAATAACGGCCATTTTCTCCGTTTTTTAAGGTTGCAGATGCATAAATTGTTGGCCGCGCTTTTTATACAAAATGGCGAGAAAAAATGAATTTTAAAATTTTAAAAATAACGGCCATTTTCTCCGTTTTTTAAGGTTGCAGATGCATAAATTGTTGGCCGCGCTTTTTATACAAAATGGCGAGAAAAAATGAATTTTAAAATTTTAAAAATAACGGCCATTTTCTCCGTTTTTTAAGGTTGCAGATGCATAAATTGTTGGCCGCGCTTTTTATACAAAATGGCGAGAAAAAATGAATTTTAAAATTTTAAAAATAACGGCCATTTTCTCCGTTTTTTAAGGTTGCAGATGCATAAATTGTTGGCCGCGCTTTTTATACAAAATGGCGAGAAAAAATGAATTTTAAAATTTTAAAAATAACGGCCATTTTCTCCGTTTTTTAAGGTTGCAGATGCATAAATTTTTGGCCGCGCTTTTTATACAAAATGGCGAGAAAAAATGAATTTTAAAATTTTAAAAATAACGGCCATTTTCTCCGTTTTTTAAGGTTGCAGATGCATAAATTGTTGGCCGCGCTTTTTATACAAAATGGCGAGAAAAAATGAATTTTAAAATTTTAAAAATAACGGCCATTTTCTCCGTTTTTTAAGGTTGCAGATGCATAAATTGTTGGCCGCGCTTTTTATACAAAATGGCGAGAAAAAATGAATTTTAAAATTTTAAAAATAACGGCCATTTTCTCCGTTTTTTAAGGTTGCAGATGCATAAATTGTTGGCCGCGCTTTTTATACAAAATGGCGAGAAAAAATGAATTTTAAAATTTTAAAAATAACGGCCATTTTCTCCGTTTTTTAAGGTTGCAGATGCATAAATTGTTGGCCGCGCTTTTTATACAAAATGGCGAGAAAAAATGAATTTTAAAATTTTAAAAATAACGGCCATTTTCTCCGTTTTTTAAGGTTGCAGATGCATAAATTGTTGGCCGCGCTTTTTATACAAAATGGCGAGAAAAAATGAATTTTAAAATTTTAAAAATAACGGCCATTTTCTCCGTTTTTTAAGGTTGCAGATGCATAAATTGTTGGCCGTGCTTTTTATACAAAATGGCGAGAAAAAATGAATTTTAAAATTTTAAAAATAACGGCCATTTTCTCCGTTTTTTAAGGTTGCAGATGCATAAATTGTTGGCCGCGCTTTTTATACAAAATGGCGAGAAAAAATGAATTTTAAAATTTTAAAAATAACGGCCATTTTCTCCGTTTTTTAAGGTTGCAGATGCATAAATTGTTGGCCGCGCTTTTTATACAAAATGGCGAGAAAAAATGAATTTTAAAATTTTAAAAATAACGGCCATTTTCTCCGTTTTTTAAGGTTGCAGATGCATAAATTGTTGGCCGCGCTTTTTATACAAAATGGCGAGAAAAAATGAATTTTAAAATTTTAAAAATAACGGCCATTTTCTCCGTTTTTTAAGGTTGCAGATGCATAAATTGTTGGCCGCGCTTTTTATACAAAATGGCGAGAAAAAATGAATTTTAAAATTTTAAAAATAACGGCCATTTTCTCTGTTTTTTAAGGTTGCAGATGCATAAATTGTTGGCCGCGCTTTTTATACAAAATGGCGAGAAAAAATGAATTTTAAAATTTTAAAAATAACGGCCATTTTCTCCGTTTTTTAAGGTTGCAGATGCATAAATTGTTGGCCGCGCTTTTTATACAAAATGGCGAGAAAAAATGAATTTTAAAATTTTAAAAATAACGGCCATTTTCTCCGTTTTTTAAGGTTGCAGATGCATAAATTTTTGGCCGCGCTTTTTATACAAAATGGCGAGAAAAAATGAATTTTAAAATTTTAAAAATAACGGCCATTTTCTCCGTTTTTTAAGGTTGCAGATGCATAAATTGTTAGCCGCCATTTTTATACAAAATGGCGAGAAAAAATGAATTTTAAAATTTTAAAAATAATGGCCATTTTCTCCGTTTTTTAAGGTTGCAGATGCATAAATTGTTGGCCGCGCTTTTTATACAAAATGGCGAGAAAAAATGAATTTTAAAATTTTAAAAATAACGGCCATTTTCTCCGTTTTTTAAGGTTGCAGATGCATAAATTGTTGGCCGCGCTTTTTATACAAAATGGCGAGAAAAAATGAATTTTAAAATTTTAAAAATAACGGCCATTTTCTCCGTTTTTTAAGGTTGCAGATGCATAAATTGTTGGCCGCGCTTTTTATACAAAATGGCGAGAAAAAATGAATTTTAAAATTTTAAAAATAACGGCCATTTTCTCCGTTTTTTAAGGTTGCAGATGCATAAATTGTTGGCCGCGCTTTTTATACAAAATGGCGAGAAAAAATGAATTTTAAAATTTTAAAAATAACGGCCATTTTCTCCGTTTTTTAAGGTTGCAGATGCATAAATTGTTGGCCGCGCTTTTTATACAAAATGGCGAGAAAAAATGAATTTTAAAATTTTAAAAATAACGGCCATTTTCTCCGTTTTTTAAGGTTGCAGATGCATAAATTGTTGGCCGCGCTTTTTATACAAAATGGCGAGAAAAAATGAATTTTAAAATTTTAAAAATAACGGCCATTTTCTCCGTTTTTTAAGGTTGCAGATGCATAAATTGTTGGCCGCGCTTTTTATACAAAATGGCGAGAAAAAATGAATTTTAAAATTTTAAAAATAACGGCCATTTTCTCCGTTTTTTAAGGTTGCAGATGCATAAATTGTTGGCCGCGCTTTTTATACAAAATGGCGAGAAAAAATGAATTTTAAAATTTTAAAAATAACGGCCATTTTCTCCGTTTTTTAAGGTTGCAGATGCATAAATTGTTGGCCGCGCTTTTTATACAAAATGGCGAGAAAAAATGAATTTTAAAATTTTAAAAATAACGGCCATTTTCTCCGTTTTTTAAGGTTGCAGATGCATAAATTGTTGGCCGCGCTTTTTATACAAAATGGCGAGAAAAAATGAATTTTAAAATTTTAAAAATAACGGCCATTTTCTCCGTTTTTTAAGGTTGCAGATGCATAAATTGTTGGCCGCGCTTTTTATACAAAATGGCGAGAAAAAATGAATTTTAAAATTTTAAAAATAACGGCCATTTTCTCCGTTTTTTAAGGTTGCAGATGCATAAATTGTTGGCCGCGCTTTTTATACAAAATGGCGAGAAAAAATGAATTTTAAAATTTTAAAAATAACGGCCATTTTCTCCGTTTTTTAAGGTTGCAGATGCATAAATTGTTGGCCGTGCTTTTTATACAAAAATGGCGAGAAAAAATGAATTTTAAAATTTTAAAAATAACGGCCATTTTCTCCGTTTTTTAAGGTTGCAGATGCATAAATTGTTGGCTGCGCTTTTTATACAAAATGGCGAGAAAAAATGAATTTTAAAATTTTAAAAATAACGGCCATTTTCTCCGTTTTTTAAGGTTGCAGATGCATAAATTGTTGGCCGCGCTTTTTATACAAAATGGCGAGAAAAAATGAATTTTAAAATTTTAAAAATAACGGCCATTTTCTCCGTTTTTTAAGGTTGCAGATGCATAAATTGTTGGCCGCGCTTTTTATACAAAATGGCGAGAAAAAATGAATTTTAAAATTTTAAAAATAACGGCCATTTTCTCCGTTTTTTAAGGTTGCAGATGCATAAATTGTTGGCCGCGCTTTTTATACAAAATGGCGAGAAAAAATGAATTTTAAAATTTTAAAAATAACGGCCATTTTCTCCGTTTTTTAAGGTTGCAGATGCATAAATTGTTGGCCGCGCTTTTTATACAAAATGGCGAGAAAAAATGAATTTTAAAATTTTAAAAATAACGGCCATTTTCTCCGTTTTTTAAGGTTGCAGATGCATAAATTGTTGGCTGCGCTTTTATACAAAATGGCGAGAAAAAATGAATTTTAAAATTTTAAAAATAACGGCCATTTTCTCCGTTTTTTAAGGTTGCAGATGCATAAATTGTTGGCCGCGCTTTTTATACAAAATGGCGAGAAAAAATGAATTTTAAAATTTTAAAAATAACGGCCATTTTCTCCGTTTTTTAAGGTTGCAGATGCATAAATTGTTGGCCGCGCTTTTTATACAAAATGGCGAGAAAAAATGAATTTTAAAATTTTAAAAATAACGGCCATTTTCTCCGTTTTTTAAGGTTGCAGATGCATAAATTGTTGGCCGCGCTTTTTATACAAAATGGCGAGAAAAAATGAATTTTAAAATTTTAAAAATAACGGCCATTTTCTCCGTTTTTTAAGGTTGCAGATGCATAAATTGTTGGCCGCGCTTTTTATACAAAATGGCGAGAAAAAATGAATTTTAAAATTTTAAAAATAACGGCCATTTTCTCCGTTTTTTAAGGTTGCAGATGCATAAATTGTTGGCCGCGCTTTTTATACAAAATGGCGAGAAAAAATGAATTTTAAAATTTTAAAAATAACGGCCATTTTCTCCGTTTTTTAAGGTTGCAGATGCATAAATTGTTGGCTGCGCTTTTTATACAAAATGGCGAGAAAAAATGAATTTTAAAATTTTAAAAATAACGGCCATTTTCTCCGTTTTTTAAGGTTGCAGATGCATAAATTGTTGGCCGCGCTTTTTATACAAAATGGCGAGAAAAAATGAATTTTAAAATTTTAAAAATAACGGCCATTTTCTCCGTTTTTTAAGGTTGCAGATGCATAAATTGTTGGCCGCGCTTTTTATACAAAATGGCGAGAAAAAATGAATTTTAAAATTTTAAAAATAACGGCCATTTTCTCCGTTTTTTAAGGTTGCAGATGCATAAATTGTTGGCCGCGCTTTTTATACAAAATGGCGAGAAAAAATGAATTTTAAAATTTTAAAAATAACGGCCATTTTCTCCGTTTTTTAAGGTTGCAGATGCATAAATTGTTGGCTGCGCTTTTTATACAAAATGGCGAGAAAAAATGAATTTTAAAATTTTAAAAATAACGGCCATTTTCTCCGTTTTTTAAGGTTGCAGATGCATAAATTGTTGGCCGCGCTTTTTATACAAAATGGCGAGAAAAAATGAATTTTAAAATTTTAAAAATAACGGCCATTTTCTCCGTTTTTTAAGGTTGCAGATGCATAAATTGTTGGCCGCGCTTTTTATACAAAATGGCGAGAAAAAATGAATTTTAAAATTTTAAAAATAACGGCCATTTTCTCCGTTTTTTAAGGTTGCAGATGCATAAATTGTTGGCCGCGCTTTTTATACAAAATGGCGAGAAAAAATGAATTTTAAAATTTTAAAAATAACGGCCATTTTCTCCGTTTTTTAAGGTTGCAGATGCATAAATTGTTGGCCGCGCTTTTTATACAAAATGGCGAGAAAAAATGAATTTTAAAATTTTAAAAATAACGGCCATTTTCTCCGTTTTTTAAGGTTGCAGATGCATAAATTGTTGGCCGCGCTTTTTATACAAAATGGCGAGAAAAAATGAATTTTAAAATTTTAAAAATAACGGCCATTTTCTCCGTTTTTTAAGGTTGCAGATGCATAAATTGTTGGCCGCGCTTTTATACAAAATGGCGAGAAAAAATGAATTTTAAAATTTTAAAAATAACGGCCATTTTCTCCGTTTTTTAAGGTTGCAGATGCATAAATTGTTGGCCGCGCTTTTTATACAAAATGGCGAGAAAAATGAATTTTAAAATTTTAAAAATAACGGCCATTTTCTCCGTTTTTTAAGGTTGCAGATGCATAAATTGTTGGCCGCGCTTTTTATACAAAATGGCGAGAAAAAATGAATTTTAAAATTTTAAAAATAACGGCCATTTTCTCCGTTTTTTAAGGTTGCAGATGCATAAATTGTTGGCCGCGCTTTTTATACAAAATGGCGAGAAAAAATGAATTTTAAAATTTTAAAAATAACGGCCATTTTCTCCGTTTTTTAAGGTTGCAGATGCATAAATTGTTGGCCGCGCTTTTTATACAAAATGGCGAGAAAAAATGAATTTTAAAATTTCAAAAATAACGGCCATTTTCTCCGTTTTTTAAGGTTGCAGATGCATAAATTGTTGGCCGCGCTTTTTATACAAAATGGCGAGAAAAAATGAATTTTAAAATTTTAAAAATAACGGCCATTTTCTCCGTTTTTTAAGGTTGCAGATGCATAAATTGTTGGCCGTGCTTTTATACAAAATGGCGAGAAAAAATGAATTTTAAAATTTTAAAAATAACGGCCATTTTCTCCGTTTTTTAAGGTTGCAGATGCATAAATTGTTGGCTGCGCTTTTTATACAAAATGGCGAGAAAAAATGAATTTTAAAATTTTAAAAATAACGGCCATTTTCTCCGTTTTTTAAGGTTGCAGATGCATAAATTGTTGGCCGCGCTTTTTATACAAAATGGCGAGAAAAAATGAATTTTAAAATTTTAAAAATAACGGCCATTTTCTCCGTTTTTTAAGGTTGCAGATGCATAAATTGTTGGCTGCGCTTTTTATACAAAATGGCGAGAAAAAATGAATTTTAAAATTTTAAAAATAACGGCCATTTTCTCCGTTTTTTAAGGTTGCAGATGCATAAATTGTTGGCTGCGCTTTTTATACAAAATGGCGAGAAAAAATGAATTTTAAAATTTTAAAAATGGCCATTTTCTCCGTTTTTTAAGGTTCAGATGCATAAATTGTTATACAAATGGCGATAAAAATGAATTTTAAAATTTTAAAAATAACGTCCATTTTCTCCGTTTTAAGGTTGCAGATGCATAAATTGTTGGCCGCGCTTTTTATACAAAATGGCGAGAAAAAATGAATTTTAAAATTTTAAAAATAACGGCCATTTTCTCCGTTTTTTAAGGTTGCAGATGCATAAATTGTTGGCCGCGCTTTTTATACAAAATGGCGAGAAAAAATGAATTTTAAAATTTTAAAAATAACGGCCATTTTCTCCGTTTTTTAAGGTTGCAGATGCATAAATTGTTGGCCGCGCTTTTTATACAAAATGGCGAGAAAAAATGAATTTTAAAATTTTAAAAATAACGGCCATTTTCTCCGTTTTTTAAGGTTGCAGATGCATAAATTGTTGGCCGCGCTTTTTATACAAAATGGCGAGAAAAAATGAATTTTAAAATTTTAAAAATAACGGCCATTTTCTCCGTTTTTTAAGGTTGCAGATGCATAAATTTTTGGCTGCGCTTTTTATACAAAATGGCGAGAAAAAATGAATTTTAAAATTTTAAAAATAACGGCCATTTTCTCCGTTTTTTAAGGTTGCAGATGCATAAATTGTTGGCCGCGCTTTTATACAAAATGGCGAGAAAAAATGAATTTTAAAATTTTAAAAATAACGGCCATTTTCTCCGTTTTTTAAGGTTGCAGATGCATAAATTGTTGGCCGCGCTTTTTATACAAAATGGCGAGAAAAAATGAATTTTAAAATTTTAAAAATAACGGCCATTTTCTCCGTTTTTCAAGGTTGCAGATGCATAAATTGTTGGCCGCGCTTTTTATACAAAATGGCGAGAAAAAATGAATTTTAAAATTTTAAAAATAACGGCCATTTTCTCCGTTTTTTAAGGTTGCAGATGCATAAATTGTTGGCTGTGCTTTTTATACAAAATGGCGAGAAAAAATGAATTTTAAAATTTTAAAAATAACGGCCATTTTCTCCGTTTTTTAAGGTTGCAGATGCATAAATTGTTGGCCGCGCTTTTTATACAAAATGGCGAGAAAAAATGAATTTTAAAATTTTAAAAATAACGGCCATTTTCTCCGTTTTTTAAGGTTGCAGATGCATAAATTGTTGGCCGCGCTTTTTATACAAAATGGCGAGAAAAAATGAATTTTAAAATTTTAAAAATAACGGCCATTTTCTCCGTTTTTTAAGGTTGCAGATGCATAAATTGTTGGCCGCGCTTTTTATACAAAATGGCGAGAAAAAATGAATTTTAAAATTTTAAAAATAACGGCCATTTTCTCCGTTTTTTAAGGTTGCAGATGCATAAAAAATTTTAAAAATAACTGCCATTTTCTCCGTTTTTTAAGGTTGCAGATGCATAAATTGTTGGCCGCGCTTTTTATACAAAATGGCGAGAAAAAATGAATTTTAAAATTTTAAAAATAACGGCCATTTTCTCCGTTTTTTAAGGTTGCAGATGCATAAATTGTTGGCCGCGCTTTTTATACAAAATGGCGAGAAAAAATGAATTTTAAAATTTTAAAAATAACGGCCATTTTCTCCGTTTTTTAAGGTTGCAGATGCATAAATTGTTGGCCGCGCTTTTATACAAAATGGCGAGAAAAAATGAATTTTAAAATTTTAAAAATAACGGCCATTTTCTCCGTTTTTTAAGGTTGCAGATGCATAAATTGTTGGCCGCGCTTTTTATACAAAATGGCGAGAAAAAATGAATTTTAAAATTTTAAAAATAACGGCCATTTTCTCCGTTTTTTAGAGGTTGCAGATGCATAAATTGTTGGCCGTGTTTTTATACAAAATGGCGAGAAAAAATGAATTTTAAAATTTTAAAAATAACGGCCATTTTCTCCGTTTTTTAAGGTTGCAGATGCATAAATTGTTGGCTGTGCTTTTATACAAAATG